>BMAO01011750.1:0-68729 GCA_019973975.1 Trichonephila clavata
AACAGAATTTAGAAGGAGATATGAAAAATTGAAATAACACAGTAAAATATAAAAGAATGGATGCTTCAGTATTATCAATATTGCTGACTTAGGACAGCTAGTATAAATAAAATTTTCTTTAAAAAAATCTTTCTGTATAAAAGTTCCCTCTTCTTAGCCCGATGGACTTTATTTTGATATCCAAGACAACAATCATAAACATGCTCGTGAATTCACTGAAGAACTTCCTCTGTAAATCATGAGTCTTATTAAGATAATTTCATGAAAAAATTGATAGCAACATCAAATTTCAAAAGCGCACTACTGTTCTCCACACCGCTCCTCTCGGGAATTTAAGCATCGCAATCGTGTCACTAGAAAAGAAGATCAAAGCAGTAAAAATTCAAAATAAAAGAGCCGATCACAAAAATGCACCGATTTTATCTCCGCTTATAATCGGTCACACTAAAAATAACATTATGAGAGTACAAACGCAGACTATATACAATAAATATTCTGAAAACGTTGCACGTAGGAAATAAAAAAAGGAATCTTAGCTTGAAAATTAATTCAATGAATATAATAATTTAATTGAAGGCTGTGCAATTTGTGTCACATTTTCATGAGTATTGAAAACACTGGCGGAGCTGGTCCTGAGTGGACCCTGTATTATCCTTGAGGGCACTCTTTAAGGCCACCCCTGCGATTTTTTGCTTACACGTTTGGGTGCCCGCCCTCAAAGCTTGGGGCCCCGTATCATTGATACGCGGTAACTATGCCCCTGATTGGAAATAGCATTAATTTGTAAAACAAGAAATGGAATGCTGTTAAAAAGGACTGACAAAAAAGTGCTCTAGTTAATATTTTCTAAGAAAAATGACATTTTCTTTTTAAAGATTCAAATCGAAACTTTATTTCCATAATAAGCATCCTTCTATGACAATTTCAAATACAATTTGTATCTAAGAGATATGAGCAGAAAGAAACTTATTAAAATTTCGCATATTTCTATCAAACAAAGAGAATTAGATCGATAAATAAATAAAGGTAACAAAGATAAATAAAACAAATATATCCCCTAAAACTCGAAAAAAAAAATACTTTTTCTAAATTTCAAATAAAGATCTACCAAATTCTTCCTGTCGAAAAATTAAAACCCCACCCATATTTCGTTTCCCTTCTTAATCTTATGGGCATTGTTTATGATACCTAAGACAATGTAGACGTATTTGTCAAGAGACAATTTGAAAGTTTTTTTCCTAAAAATCCGGAGCCTTATAACGATGATTTTGTAGAAAAGTTTGAAATTAATTACATGATTTCTAAACTACAATACCAATTTCCACAAAAAGGGATAAATGTCATCCGAAACTAGGAAACAGTAAAATTCTACAATAGAATTACCTCAAAAATGTTGTACTCAAAGGCCTACCCTGAAATACAATAATTCATGTGACAAAATATCAAGTGCATTACACTCAATTATTTTCCATATGAATGGGAAAAACTCACATAATAATTATACCCAAATTAAGCAAATATATCCTATGTTTTCCGACAAATCTAGACTGATTAGCCTCATCATTTCTGCAGAAAAATGTATTTTTGAGTAGATTCCAGAACTATATATACTTAGAAGTGCAATGCACATTTTGATACCTATCCACTAGCACGGCTTTCAAAAAAAAAAAATGTCTCCGCACCCAATTTTGTGTGGCAGTGTGACAGAACCTTATTCAAACGGTGAAACTATTTGTAGAAAACTGTTTCCCATTCTTTCCTCACCCCCCTCCCCGTTTGCTGACACGTTTTTCCTCTCTTCGATCTGGTTCTTCAAAGAGCGCATGCGCTCTCATACCGACTACATCTGTCAATCATTTCTAAACCACACCCCGTTGCTATAGTAACGATAGGTTTCCAGAAAACAAAAGTTATCTTTATAACGTCATCCGAGTTGCAAACAGCGCCATCTGTTGGATAAAGCAGATTTGTGAAATTTCGAAAACGCTCTTAAGAGTTGAAAAACTAAAATAGTGAAAAGAGTCGCTTACTTTAAATTCTCAAAATAAAATGTGTAGTGATGAAACTCATCGGCTAAAGAAAAATCTTAATTGTATATAAAAAAAAAATATTAAAAACCTTACTTAAGAGCTTACGGTTTTGCTATACAGTTTGATTTCTCTTTTGCAAATTCATCAATTATTTTTACCATATCTATTTTGTCCAAAACATTTTATTCTCTATATAATATGGCCATGTTCTTCAATTTGTCTTTTCTCCTATAGTACTTCTTAAATTATTTTTAACACGTTTTAAAACTAAAAAAGATCATTCACCTGATGCATTCGATATCGGTATTGTTAAAAATATTTCCAAACGTTTTTCTTCATTAGGGATTCTTTTGTATGTCGATAAATTTCTAGTGAGGGTTTCATTGTATTTTTGTTTTCTTTTCATTTTTAACACGCTTTTATAAGTTTCACTTGCATGTAACGGAATCTTGGAACTCGATTTTTACCCACTTTAAAAGGTCGGATTAATTCGAAATTTTGCACACTTGTCAAGGACCGATGACAATGCAATAATTTCAAATTTTCTCCCATTGTCCTTTTCAGGCTCGTCAGGAATAAGGATAATCAGATTTGGCGACAATTCCATTTTATACTTCCAGATTTGGCGACTTATTGCATTTCCATTTTTAAATTTGGCGACTAATTTCTTACATCATTTCCAGATTTGGAGACTAATTTCAGATTTAGTGATTAAAAGAATAAGGTATAAATCTAAAGCGAGTGTTTTGAATTTAAAGCTAATTATATGCCAGTATAAAATACACTCGCGGTTAATAGAAATAAAACAAACAAAAAAAAAGTGTTCTGTAACTGAGAAAGTGGAGGGTGGGTGTGTGTTAGCAATTTTTTACCATAATATAAACATTTTTCTGAAAATGAAAATAAAAAAAAGGCTCGTGCATGTGAAAAAAAATAATTTACGTTCTAACTGCTAAATATTTTTTATTTTTATAAAGCAATACGTTTAAAAGGTGAAAAACGATTGACACAATATTACCATGTCTTTATTAACTCGCTTTCTTTAATGTCTGTCCGGTTAGAATTTTGTAATTTTTTAAACTGTGTGACTTTCCGATGAGCTAGAAACTTTAAATTTGGACTATAGCTCAGGAGTGGATGAAAATCCATAAAAATGTGAAGGAAAAAAAGCAAAAAAAAAAAAAAAAAAAACGGAAAGGAGGAATTTTATAATTTTTTAGTCAGTTATAAAAACATGGTACATTAAATTTTTTTTTAATTCGAACTTTTCTTCTTTTCACACTTTTATTTGTTTGACCTGTTCTTTAGAGACGGAATCTAATATAACGATACGGGACTCATCCGATGCCCGGTATAAACGGAGAGAATAAATACACTTCCAACCAGTTAATTAATATCCATTGAAGAGCAAGACTAATTCCACAGCCACGTATAATTACAGCTACAAAAATCAAACTCAAGGATAAATTCAACAATGAATAAATTATAATCTGAAAAACACGCTTTTATTGTAGTTTGAACTAAAAAATGAAATTTAAATTATACAAGGGGTGATCAAATGAAAAGGTACGAAACGACACGGTGGATACAAATATAGACTTCATTCAAAATATACACCATAGGCCTGAGCACAACAATCCCACTGATGAACAAGCCACAGGATTCCTTGTTCCCAGAATTCCTGTGACGAGACCCAGTCCTTCACAGTGTCCTTGAGTACGTCGCCCGAGTTGAAACGCTTTCCTTTCAGGTGTTTCTTCAGTGGACCAAACACATGGAAATCGCAGCGTGACATGTCCGGACTGTAGGACGGATGGTCAAACGTCTCCCATTGGAACTTGTCCAGTTCCATTTGTGTGACTCTGGAGACGTGTGGACGCGCGTTATCATGGAGCAGAACCACACCCTCCGTGAGCAGCCCCGGTCTTTTGTTCTTGATGGACCTGCGTAGGCGTCGGAGTGTCTCACAGTACACATCGGAGTTAATGCTTTTTCTGTATTCGAGTAATTCTGTGCTCGCATCATTTGGACGCCGCTTTTTATAAGAGCCTTTGCTCTCTCCTGCGCATGCGGGCACCCGCGCATGATCCGATCCCAGTCAGAGTCTCCAACGGCATCCCGAGATGTCTCGCTACATTCTCCCTTGGCGGAATATGCAAATATTTAACTGTTTCATTTTTATGTCGTTTCGTACCTTTTCATTTGATCACCCCTTGTAGTTTAAAAATTTTTTTTAAAAAAACACGCTTTTATACTGAATTGAACTAAAAAGTAAAAAAAAAAATTATTAATATAAGAATAAATGATTAACGAGAAAATTAATGTCATTGGGGTAAAAGCATGGGGTGTTCTATAAATGTATGAATTGTTATAATTTCTAACTTCTATTCCTAAAAGCTGAATTAGTGTAAAAATGTAGAACTAAGCACCCCACGCTTTTACCACAATGACATTAATTTTCTCTTTAATCATTTTATTCTTATATTAATAATTTTTTTTTTTTTTACTTTTTAGTTCGATTTAGTATAAAAGCGTGTTTTTTAGTTTTTTTTTTTTAAAACTATAATTTATTTGTTCCAAGTTGGCGTGGTTGGTTTGTCGCTGGCCTTTGCACTCATCAGGCAGAGGCCCCTACCAGCGCTGGCGGCCGCCAGGTCGGACACCAGCTTAATCCGCCTCTGATTAAACCCCACGTTTATATAAATTATTTGAGCCCTAAGTCAGCAATCTTTATAATACTGCAGCATCCGCATTTTTTAATTCTAATGTCAGTAAGAAGTAATTATCTTAAACCAGTCCAATATTTCAATGAATACTTAAATCCATATGAATTTTTTCAATCGATAATTATAAAGAAGAAAGGGAAACAAAACAATTTTTAGTAGACATAATTATTTTTGTTATAATTCATAGAAGTCTGAAAAGTCTCAGCCTTCTATGCAAAAAACCACGGTTTGCCGACCCCTGAATTACACCGACAATATTTTCGAAAAACTTTAAAGCATAAAAGTGGCTGATTTTATCTGGAAAAAAAATATATTTCTACTTGGGGGGGGGGGGGGGGGTCCCCTGCGGAAAAATTGCATTTGTGGGCCACTAAATCAATGAAAATGTAAAGGAAATTTGAATTTGTTGTATACGTTTAAAAGAATATTTGCGTTTAAAATAGTTACTTTTATGTAGAAAATTTTTAAAGAATTTTTAATATTATTTTTAAATACTTCTTATTTTTAAATCTACAAACTTTTGTAATTTAATCCTAAAATTGAATGATTTTGAGAGTTTTCTTAAGTTGTGAGATTCAGGGACGTCTTAAGACCCCTTGAGGCCCTGGGCCCCTACCCAAAAGTAGGCCCACCTATGACCCTTAAAAGTAGACAGGACATGGCACACGATGTCAAATACTCGCACAAACAGAAATAAAGAAATGTGCATGACTTACAATCGCACTAACCGGCTCGACCGACTGCCGCCTTTTGACCGAATGAGTAATGGTGGTAGGCCTAGGCCGAAACATGGACGATGGTCATCACACATAGCCAGTTGACAAATAGTCCAAAATTCCCAGTTTTTCGGAGAATACAACCAGGAATAACATTTGACCATTGAAATTATTCGAATCATGATCTTATTAAGGCTGAGTCGAGAACGAGTCGAGGCCCCCATTATGGGCTGAGGCCCTGGGATCGGTCCCATTTGGCCCATGCCTTAAGATGTCTTTGGTGAGATTGGTATTGAATGTGAACATAGCCGTGGATTTTTTTCACACACACAAGTGGGCTTTATTTACTCTCTTCTTCACTTCAATCATTACTATGCAGCAATTACTATTTACTTTTAATAGGTAACAATTTTTGAAAATGAAATTATTATACAAATTTGATCTATTTTTATATTTCTCTACACATTAAAGTATACCAATATATAATTTAAAAAATGAGAGACTGATTTCAATTTAAAATATTCCACAAATGAGAAAAATTTGCAAAGTATTTTACCTTGTTTGATTTTTGGGATTTTAGAAGAAAGATTACACTAGGCAACAATGAACAACTTTTTGTCTGTTTCCTAGTTTTAAATAGCCTGTTCTTACTAATTTTGGGTTGAAAAAACAAATATGTAAATGAAATTTACATATTCGTATATCGAAGTCCGAGTATCCCTTATAACTGTCCGGCAGTAGTTTGCGAACATTGAATCATCCCGACGACTCTGATATATGCGTTCCATGGCTGTGATATCTTGATGAAACCTTTCACCGTGTTCACAGCTTTTTCAGTTCCACAGTTTTTAAGGAAAAAACCAAGATAGGAATGTAAAAAAGGGATCTTTAGAGACATATTGCATCTTGGGTCATGAGAATATTTTGTAGGAGTTCTTTCACCGTCTGTTGAAAGTTCTCATCATTTTTGCTGTCAAAAAATCCTTATACCACACTTATCTTTGAGACTTAAATATAGTTGAATTGATTTACATTGAGTTATAAGACGAAAAACAGCGAATATCACTTGAATCCTGCACTATTGCCTGTTCATTGTTCTACTGATGCTGAAGGTTAGACTCAAAACACACCTGAAGAAAGGTGGCGCGGTTGCACGCCTTTCGTTGAAATAAAAATCGATCGTGATGCAAGAGCTTCCATCTACCCGCTCAAATAAACATCAGAAAGGTTATACACAGAAAGTAAAGATGAGTAAAAATACAGCTATTTATGAATAGCGAGTTTTGATTCTGGAAAACAAGAGCTAATCTGAAGTTTTTGTGATGATTTTCGTGTTTATCAGACCAAAATACTTCATAATAAACTATTTTTGAGCCCGAAACAATTTTGATTTTGCCTACTGTTGTTATAGTTTTTTTCACCATTTCTTATTTGCTATATTCCTTCAACAATTTCCTCCGAATCAAATTATGCGTATAAGTATATAGTTAATTTTAACAAACAGCTTCTGATTTTTTATGAGATTTGTGATGAAAAATAATAACAATTTTATCATTTTCTTGGTTTCTTCTTAACTTTTTTTTCATTTTAACAGATATTAAATTTTATGCCGTTATGCTTGATTAAGCATTTTGAAATCAGATAATTTTTCCATTTCCTCGCATAAATTCACAGTTTTTATGGTGCTTGTTTAGTATTAACAATACTTATATCAATGAAAATGTAATCTTTGCATATAGTTTCTTGAGGAGGGAAATATCTGAGCCGGTATTTTACTCGCCTAATTTTACCACCCCTCAGCGTATGTGTTCAAAGTCGGGAGATAACGATCAAACAATCAATATCAATTGATTTAATCATTTGCATTTAGCTCTTTTAAGTTTTTTTTAACAAAAAGAAAAAGAATGCAGTTGGGAATGTTAGTTTCAAAATTACAATTATCTTGAAATTTTGAAATCGTCACTGAAAATTTTAAAAGTTTTTTTCCAAAAAATAACACTTAAAATGCAATCATTCTTCATCAATTCCTACTATATTAGCTCACTCTCTCCCTATATATATATATATATATATGCATGTATATTTATTTATTTATATATCTTGTTCATATTTTTTATCATTGAGAAAATACTTTCTGTTCATCCACAATCAAGTTCAAATAGATTTTTTAAAAACTTTTAGTTAATACAATTTTTCAAATATTAATTCATTAATTACCGGTTAATTAATTAAATTATTTAGAGGTTTTTCAACCTAACTGGGTGTGTATTGTTACAACAATGCAGACAAATCATGCTATTTTTTAATTTCCTACAATTAGTTCACTCTCTCCCTATATATATATTTATTTATATATCTTGTTCAAATTTTCAATCATTAATAAAATACTTTCTATTCATCCATTCAAAGTAGGAATTGACTTAAAAAATCTTTTTTCTTTTTCTTTTATTTATTATTTTAACTTCTATTATTGAGATAAATCAGATTAGCTCCTTTTATACTTGTTCGAAAATCGTGAACAATTTTCTTTTTTACTTTTTTACGTAATAATTTTAAAATTTTTTTTCTTGTTTCAAAATTGGTTCAAGACTTACATTTGAAATAATTTCAAGATATGAAGTTAAACTGATGCAGAATTAATCTTTGTACTAGTACAATACTGTTCGAATTAATTGGGGCAGACATTTTTTTTTTCTTGCCTGAGTTGGTATATGAGAACCTGTTATGTTTCTAACCACTTCAAACCGGTAATAACTGCCCAGAAGTAATGTGATGAATCGACCTTGACTATAATTTATTTAGTATGGTAGCTGGTGGTTGTAATTTTGCGTTCCATGTAGCACGTGTTACTTTTGCTTGTTCAGAGATGGATATTACTCCGCGCGCGATGAAACATTCTAAAATGACCTCTTATTCAACATGCTTCTATGTAAGATATACAGCTACGGTAGTTGTGGGCAAATCAAGTGTTTCAAGAATTTTAAGAACATTTCAAGATTCCTGATCATCGTCTCCAAAAAGAAAAGGAAAATGTGGGTTCAAACAGAAAATTACTCCAAGAACTGATGAAATTCCAATACGAAATAGTAAAATAAATCAAAGTAAGACAAACACAGACCTTCGATGGGATTTATTATAGTGTTGAAGTGAGTACCTCAACTGTGTATAGAAAAGGGTTATGGAAGTTAGCTGTAAGTCATTAAGACCGAGGATAAAGCAATTTTTAACTCAGAAAACGATGAAAAAAACGTTTAGCATGGAACAAAAATACTGATCCTGGGCTGTTACCGACTAGAAGAAGGTGGATTTTCAGTGATGAAATGCATTTATTTGTGGATGGATACAAATCAAGATCAGTTAGATCAGCGATATTGAACCTGCGGCCCGCGTGGCACATGTGGCCCACCAAGCCTTTTTAAGTGACCCGGTCATCATGACCGGGTCATGAACCATTGCTCAGAGAAATTCTTTTATTTGAGACAATGTTTTAAAAATTTGGTGGAAAATTCTTTGACAAGAAATCAAATATATCGATTTTGCTGTCGATGCCGTACTGCTGCGAATTCGTATTCTTTTTCTATATGTAACGGTTACGGTTAGTGATAAAAGACAACAGAGGAGTAGCGATAATTTTGTGGGTGGAGCTAATTTTGAACAATCTTTCATACCTTTTAAGCAAAATATATTCAAACGATTTGAAGGTTGACTGTTTTTGTAGTAAAAAACAAACATGGATTAGTGCTTGTTTGATTTGTCATATGTGTGAAAGCGCTATATTTAAAAAATACCAATAAACAGGGATCTTTCAATGACACTTTTCCTCTTTCAAGAGGTGATAAACAGGCTTTTTTGAATATTCTTTGCAACATCTACTAAGTGTTTTCTTAGTGGTAATGTGTAAAGAACGTCCTAAGAAGTTAGTTATATTATTGGTAATCATATGAAACCCATTTACTAATGCAAAAATTATGAGGGAGTGTTTCTTAAATTCTTTAAATTTAGTGTTAGTGACAAAAATAAATAAGATATAAAAAAAATATTAATTAACAAAAAGCAAAACAGAAATTACAACGTCTTGATCAACTTTCCATATTTTAAATTTCCAATGGTCTAAAACAGTGATTCCCAAAGTGGTCTATATAGACCCCCAGGGGTCTATGACGGCCTCCAAGGGGTCTACGTCAACCAAAAATTAATTTGGGGGCCCATGAGGTGTAGGGGGGTCTATGATAGTGGCTCTTATTAAACTAGATTGTGACTTTAATTTAAAAAAAAAATTTATAATCAAGTGGAAATCAAATTTTACCTACTTAACAGATTTATTTACTAAATTTAATTAGGTTAATTTGCATTTACAAGGTGACAGCATAAATTTTAGTAAAACAAGAACCATTTCAGCTTTCCTTTCCTGAGTTAAGCTGAAGAAGTATGGAGCACTGGAGGTCCCGAATTTTCTAAATTTGTCACAGACAATCTGTCAGAACGTTTTAACCTACGTTCAATACCACAGAATAAAATGAATCCATATAGTCATATTGAAAAAAAAAATGTCACATTACAATAGGAACTAATATAAACACTAGCAAATATCTTTAAAGTTTAGGAGTATATGCTAGCAATTTTGGCTCTAAAAAGTCAAACCTGTTTTTTGTCCCGTTTTATGGAATATCGCGAGAAACTTTTTTTATTGCTTTTCCTAGTGTGAAGGAGCTTCAGCTCGGTTCCCTACCTCGAAAAAGAAAACGAAAAAACCTGGACACTACTAACTGAGGAGATTTAAGGTTACACCAGACAAGATTGATACCAAATGTTGAAAATTTGACATTGAAGTACTAGAAATTCATCCCTCCTATTAAAATAGTTTGTTTGTCGTTTAGTTAGTTTATTTAACAGTTTTATTTATTAATTTCCTTTAATTTAATTAATTAACATGTGCTCTTTAAATTTTAAACACCATACTTCATTAGAGTTAGAAATTTAAGGCTTTTAAAGTAGGAGTAGAAGTAGAGTACCAGCTGTCAAAAAGACATTTAAGTTGATAAATTTGCAAAAATTCAATATTAATTAAGCAGAGGTCTACCTCAAACCGAAAAACATGGCAAGGGGTCTATAAGGCAAAAAAGTTTGGGAATCTCTGGTCTAAAAGCATCCCCCCCCCCATTTAACCTTATGTTGTGGCCCGCGTAGAATAGCTAACATATGTATGCGGTCTAGCAGAAAAAAAGTTTCGAGTGTTAGATGAAGTGAAGTTGAAATTCTGCTGCCAGATCAAATCCAACAGACGGTAAAACACCTTTCTAAACAGATGTTTTGGGTTTTTTTTTCACAGCAAATAGCAATGGTAGCAGAGTTCCTTTTAAAGGCATGATGAATTTTTTAAATACATAGAAATATTACGCAATAGAATTGTTCCCTCCATGGAAACTTTTGACTGAACATATCAACATGATTTGGCTTATAGTCACAATTCAATATTGGTCAAGACTTTTATACGGAAAAATATAATAAAAGTGCTTAATTGGCTTGGTAACTCACCAGACCTAAGTTCTATTGAAAATTTTTTGACATATTCTCATGAATCGTTTAGTTAAGAGGAGTTGCACGACAAAAGAACAAATGATAAAAAAGTGCAATACAAGTTTGGTTTCAAGATGATGAAGTTGAGAACATGTACGCTGTACTAGTGGAATCAATACCAAGACGAGTTGAAGAGATAATTTCTGCTATACGAGGACATACTTCGTACTAATATAGAGATTTTTTTTGTCTACTTAAGGTATGTAATGATTAAAAGCTAGGATTTCAGAAAAAATCGTTTTATACCATTTGTCCCAATTAATTCGTACAATATAGTATTTAAATATGTCCACAGCATTTGAAAAGTGCCAACATCTGAGACATATCAATGACTTTATTTTTTTAAGGTATCATTGACATTTTTGTGAGCTTCTCAAGCTGCTTCACATGAAATTTCAAGCCTGTCTCTTTATTTTGCTTTTAACCAGTAAATTATGTATGCATTTATCAAATATTTTTTCTCTATTTTTGGCATGTTTAGCAAAAAAGAAAAAGGTTTACAAAAAATCATAGCATTTTAGATAAGAAGACTCACCAGCTTGCCATTTATATCATGCGAACTTTTTACCTCCTCTTGAAAGCTTGCGATAGCAATTCCCTATCTCTCTTTACAAGAATGCATAAAAGTTTAACTTTTATAAGTTGTGTACAAAGTGACTTAGCCGTAGAATGGTGGTGTTTGATAACAACAGAGAGTGAATAGAATTTTCTGTAATAATTTAGGAAACATAGCTTGTGTGTTTATTGTAACTTGTGTGTGTGTGATTCGGGTTCAAAAAATCTCATACTAATGTCAGATTATTGACCTTGCTGTGGGATCTCGGAATTGCAGCTCTTTTAACAAAAACTGGTGTTTCAGATGAATTGTGATATCGTTTCGCATTATTTTCAGATAACGTTTTTTTCCCTTTAAGTATTTTTGATTTTGAGCTTTTCTATATTTGGCTGTTGTAAGATCCCTACTTATTAATTTAATTAAGGAAGCAATCTAAATTGATTGTTAATTCTGAAAAGAACTATTTGCTTACATGAAATTTAAAAAAAAAAAACGTTTGAATAAAGTTTTAAAAAAATACAAGGCAAATCTGACTGAATTAGAAACAAACAATGCTGATTTCAGTCTGGAATTCAGTTAAAACTCTTTTTTTTTCGATTCGGCATTTGATAAATTAATCTTTGAAATAAAAATAAGTGATGTAACTGCCGCTTACGTCATTACTTGGGGTAACCAAAAGTAATTAATAGAATCTCGGGGTGAATTAATATATTTAATGGCATAAGATAGCACAATTACAAGACAAACATTTAGAGAAAATAAGTGAAAATAAGTAAAGTTTACATAGTCCAGGATTGGACATCGAAACAGGGAACGCACGCTTGTCCAGATCCAAACTCTCTCTGACGATACTACAGTGTTTCGTACAGTCACACTTCCGGTCCAAGACAATACTGTAATGGCGGCACCTACATTTCGGTCTTGGAACTATACCGTGCGTTACAGACTGGTTCCGTTGACCTCTCGGCTCAGAAACAGGAGGTACTCTTTTTTTTGGGGGGGGGGCATCCTCTTTTCCTCAGAGGAGCTTCTTCTAAGACCAGGGTGGTCCATACACTTTTATGATAGGAAACTTTGATTGCCAGGGTGGCACTTCTTCTGAGACCAGGGTGGTCCATAAACTTTTCCTATAACAGGATTCTTTGATTGCCAGGGTGGCACTTCTTCCGAGACCAGGGTGGTCTATAAACTTTTCCTATAACAGGAATCTCTTTGATTGCCAGGGTGGCACTTCTTCTGAGACCAGGGTGGTCAATAAACTTTTCCTATAACAGGACTCTTTGATTGCCAGGGTGGCACTTCTTCCGAGACCAGGGTGGTCTATAAACTTTTCCTATAACAGGAATCTTTGATTGCCAGGGTGGAACTTCTTCAGAGACCAGGGTGGTCTATAAACTTTTCCTGTAACAGGATTTTTTTGATTGCCAGGGCGGCACTTCTTCTGAGACCAGGGTGGTCTATGAACTTTTCCTGTAACAGGGAGTTTTTTTGATTGCCAGGGCGGCACTTCTTCTGAGACCAGGGTGGGCTATACACTTTTCTATAACATGAGACTTTGATTGCCGAGGCGGCACTTCTTTCATGACCAGGGTGGTCTATACTTTTTCTATGGAAGTCGTTGCTATTGGATGGGGCCCTCCCCCTGGTTGGAAACATGACTCAAATTTTTCCGCTTTGAATTAATTACAAATTTAAACTTTGATTTTTAAATTTTATATATAAACAGACCAAAATTAAATTTGACAAAATATTACTAACAGAATAATAGTACAGTATTATGCCACAAAAAAAAAATAATATCTTACTTTCTTACAATATACAATTCAAAAAATTTCATGAATCACAAAAAGGAAAAATAAAAATATTTTCGTTTGTATCATTTTTAATACATAATCAAAGTAAAAAACTTTTTCAAAGTTTTAGCCAAAAAAAAAAAAAAAAAAAAAAAAAAAAAAAAAAAAAAAAAAAAAAAATACATATATCATAAAAATGACCAGAAAACACTTTGGAAATATAATTAAACAATACTGATGTATCTGAAAATTTCTTTACATATAAAAAAATACTCTATACTATAATGCACACTTGATGAATGACAATAAAATTCTCTAATTTCAAATGTGATAATTAATTTACAAATCAATATTAATGAGATTAAAATAAAACAAATTCTTCAATATTAACTATCTTCTACTTTAGTACATCAAAACCAAAATAATAATATTTATATAATATTCATTATTAATCAAAAGGAGTTTCAGCAGTTAACATGAAATGGATTAATAAAAACAATTCAAATACGTTTAAATAGAAATACCGTTCATAATTTAATTCATTCACTCTGAAGTTATTACTAGTACAAACTTGTTTACACTTAGTAGAAGGACTTGAAAATATTTTCCAAAAATTTTAAATAAAAACAGAAATGTAAATACTTTATCAATAACATACAAGGTTTCAAATGTTATATAGTAATACTTCGTAATCAATCATATACTTTCAAAAGAATTATTTTTATGTTAGGCATAAAAAGAACAGGAAAAAAAATTATTATAAGAATTGCAATAATTTCTTAATAACAAATCCACATACATGTTATTAGCATAAAATTCTTAATTAGGAAGAAAATATGCACTCATAAATAATTAACCTTCAAATAGCTTTAATCAGATCAACCGATAGAATGAAAATTTCGTTTTCAAAAGATTAGGAAAACTGACAAATGACTATCAATTTTAAATTCAATTATGTTGTTTTCCTGTAACACACAATATATACTACGAATAATAATAATAATCTTATACACACACACAAATAACATAGCATGATTATTTAGAATAAACAACACTTATCTGTTAACAGGTTTTCTGGATGAAAATATTCATTCGCAGGGTGCGAATCCTCTTATTGTCGGGATGACAAACACTTCCACCCCTAAGGCTGTGGGGGAAAAAAGCGAGAGAGAGCTGGGGTCGGGCCGACGTTTAGACACCAATTGTAACTGCCGCTTACGTTATTACTTGGGGTAACCAAAAGTAATTAATAGAATCTCGGGGTGAATTAATATATTTAATGGCATAAGATAGCACAATTACAAGACAAACATTTAGAGAAAATAAGTGAAAATAAGTAAAGTTTACATAGTCCAGGATTGGACATCGAAACAGGGAACGCACGCTTGTCCAGATCCAAACTCTCTCTGACGATACTACAGTGTTTCGTACAGTCACACTTCCGGTCCAAGACAATACTGTAATGGCGGCACCTACATTTCGGTTTTGGAACTATACCGTGCGTTACAGTGAGGCTTTTATAAAACTGTATGATAGCAGCTTTGTTTGTATGACAAAATATATATAAACAGCAGACGTGGTCATGGATAATAGGAAAGTATCCCATAAAATATGTAAAATCATTTTTTTTTTTTGCTTGTGCTTGATAGAGAAGTTAATATAATATTTTTTTTTTCCAAAGGGGCTGCGCATTGGTGTTTGAAACCTTTGCAGACCTAATACATTCCCCAGGTGCTGGCATCACTTTTTAGTGCTGCACCATACAGGCGACACCAATTACAGCAAGTATTTTTGACGCCCAGTTTCCTCCACAGAGGGAGGCACTTGAGCTCTTGATGATGCGAACCTGAACTAGGATTTAATTTTGCCGAGAGCATCCAAGCCAAACGGATATTCTAGGGATCTTTTACATGCCGTATAATCATACGACATGGCCACTGTCAATTTTCTGTATCGTGAAAATACACCGACTTGGGCCGGAGTTGAGCCTTCAACCTTGGGTGCAGAAGGCCAGCGACAAACCAACCACGCCACCCAGCCGGCAGTTAATATAGTATTAAAATAAAACAATGAGGCTGAATATTTGACCTATTTTCCACATTTTAAATCTCTAATGTTGCCTTTGTTTTATAGCCCCCCCCCCTTTATTCTCGTGATGCGGCCCACGTGATATAATTGTCATATGTTTGTGACCCGGTGGGAAAAAAAGGTTGAGTAGGGGGGGGGGGAGGGTTGCCCTGGCTTAACCCCTTGCGTTCCATACTGCACTTTCTAGCATACATGCAATCCCAGATTTCTCTGGATATTGACCTTGACGTTACGGCACACATTTTCTTTTTCTTATTGATACTGGTTATGGCATATCTTCGTTAGTATTTCGTTTCGCTTTCTGAAATATGCATAACGATTTTTGTTTTTTTCTTTCACTTTTGCTTCATTGTATTTCAACGAAAATGATACCTGAATCAGAATATTTGCCGAAAACCGATTAATACGACACACACAATGACTGATACGGATTTATTTACTTGCGTCGAAAAAGATTAAGAAATGGAACAAAAATGATATTACTCTTATGAAACGTATGTGAAAAAGCTTTTTGTTCCGAGGAACATTTCGGGCAATTTCACAAATATTTGTAACTTTAATTCTAATTTTCTTATTTTTTCAAATTTTTGTAACTCAGACATTTTGTAATTTTATACAATCCTAATAAAAGAAAATCTACTTTATAAAGTTTCCTGTTGTGGGGTTACATTGGTTTTACGCCTAAGTAATCCATTGTGACGTATTGGATACGAAAATACACACCAGGCTAGAGATATATATACAAATTTAATTACATCAAAATCAAACACACCATCTTAATTCTACAGACCAAATTTTTCTTCTGCTTCCAGCCGGGACCCTCTCAGAACCAGTCTCTCCACATGTCCTTCTTGAGGGGTTTTTCTCGGCACGGAGGGGAAATGGATTTCAGGGAAACGCTGTCCACCTCCCCTTACAATCAGGCAGTTGCTATCAGCGTTCGTCTCTGGCGTCATCAATGGTTCTCTGAAGGAAATGGACTTAGTAATAATGTTCGCTACACCATGTATCCACTTGAGATTACAATGGGATTTTGCCCTATACATAACATGCATCCACTAGTCGTGACATGGTGAGCAAGAGGTTAAATTCAGAATGCATTTGGGTTAATTAAAAGTTTTTGATTTAATAATAATAATTTAGAAAAAAAAACAGTGGAAAGACGTAATGCTTGTGTCTATTTGCATTTTATTAATATTTTACTTTTTACTCTAGTTAAGGAAGGCGAGTTAATAACGCCAACTTTAAGTATTAGTCAAAATATGAACAATTCTCTAGAGGGGTGGCACATTAGGTCTCTGCCCGCGGGCGGCCAACACCCTGAAATTGGTCCTGATTGGCGAAGTACCTCGTACTAGAGAACCTTAAAAGGACGATATCTGAGCTGGCATCCCCCTACAAACAGCCACACCACGCCAGCGCGCGAGAAGACTTTGAACCTCGACAGAAATAAAATTGGAATGCAACTCAATTCTGTAAAATCAGCAAATTTCATTATCTAAATTTTTTTTTGGATTTGATAATTTTTTTGTGGTATTTTTATGCATATATATCAATATACAATAGATTTCGAACAAAAATACATTGAAAACTCTGGCCTTATGGAACATCTGATATACACTGCTGGCCACCGTAAATGCAACACCCTGAAGGAATCACGCAAATAACATGAAATTTACAACATGCATTAGCGGAGGTGAGATATGCAAATGATTAGAATTTCAGCGCAGACACACATCACACACGCCTGTGGCACCACCTCAAAGTGCTATTTAATGCTTGGAGATTTCGACGATTTCAAGTTCGGCAATTGTGTTTTTCTTGTGGTTTTTTCAAAAAACGATCAGTTATGTCTTGTAGAAAACAGCGATCAGCTTTTGATCAAGTATCTGAGTTCGAAAGAGGAAGGATAGTGGCCTACCGATATTGTGGATTATCTTTCAGGGAAATCGGTGGTCGTGTTGGACGAAACCAAACAACTGTAATGCGGATACGTGACCGTTGGATGCAGGAGGGTACGACGGACTGACATGGTTGATCGCATCCACCTCAGTGCACCCCTTCACGTGAGGACAGACAATTTGTGCGCATGACAGTGACGGATCGCCCAGTCACATCACGAACCTTAGTACAGCACATTGAGTCTGTAACGCATCATTCAGTGTCTGCGCGTACCATTCGACGCCGTTTACAGCAGAGTGGTCAGTCCGCAAGACATCCATTGCCTGGTCTATCCTTGACGCAGAACCACAGAAGTCTCCGCCACTAATGGTGCGATGAAAGAAGGATGTGGGCGGCAGAATGGAATGAAGTTGTCTTTACTGACGAGTCACGCATCTGTCTGCAACACCAGGATGGTCGGATTCGAGTCTGGAGACACCTTTGTGAGAGGATGCTGAACAGCTGCTTTATGCACCGCTACACTGGTCCTGCATCGGGTATTATGGTATGGGGTGATATTGGATATCACTCTCGCACTCCTCTAGTACGCATTGCCGGTACTTTAAACAGCCAGCGCTACATCTACGAGGTGTTGGAGCCAGTTGTCCTTCTTTACCTTCAGGGCTCGGCCACAGCCAAATTTCAACAGGATAATGCGTGACCACACGTGGCACGCATAGTCCAAAGGTTCTTCGTCAATCACCAGATTGAATTGCTTCCCTGGCCGGCTCGTTAACCCGGCTTACAACGTGCACCCGTAAATTTCGATCTTATTTTTTGCGTTATAAGTGCGCATTAGTGCGTAGGCTGTACTTTTTACTCCCTCTATGGGGCTGCGGATTGGTATTTTTACCTTTGCAGACCTATTACATTCCCAGGAGCTGGTATCACTTTTTAGTGTGGTACCAAAAAGGCGCAACTAATTGCTGCAAGTAATTTTGAGACGCCCAGTTTTCTCCCCAGAGGGAGGCACCTGAGCTCTGACGATGCAAAATTGTACTTAGAAATTTAATTTTGCTGACAGTACCCAAGTCAAACAGACACTCAAGGTATTTTTTTGTATGCCACATAACCATACGACATGAACGCTGTCGATTTTCTGCACCATGAAAATCCATCGACTTGGGCCGGAGTAGAACCCGCAACTTTGGGTGCAGAAAGCTAGCGACAAACCAACTACACCACACTGCCGGCGGTAGGCTACAACAATGTTAAATTAATTTTAACCTGTGATAGTTTTTCCACTTGCTCCTTTTTTTTACTAAAATTAAAGTTTTTTGAAGTAAAAGATAAAACATCACAAAAAGATTGAAAGATGGATATCTAGAAATTCACATAGACATTTAGAAAATATCTATACATATACACTGACGGGGAGAAAATCCAAACACCAAAAAAGACTTGTGTTAGGTAAAAGATATTTACTAGGCTTGTTTATGCATCTGAAAGATGACATCGATTCAATTTTCGAGCTTAAGTGTTGCTCTAGTAGAGACACTCAGAACTTGCAAATCAGGGTTGCTTTAAATGCGTGCTCCAAAATTCGTGAGCGTCATTTGTCTGTGAAATTTGACGTATTGAGTTAATGTTAGCCAAGAATGTCTTTAAAAAGACGAAGAAGCCTTTATCAACAGCTCACTCAGTTTGAACGAGGTCGTGTAATACTGCTACGAGAAGGTGGATTTTCTTTCCAAGATATTGCAGAAAGGCTTGTCCGCGGAATGTATCCCCTGTGTATAGTTGTTGGGAGCAGTGGTCAAGGTACTGCCTCAAGAAGACTGGGTTCCAGGCGGCTACTGAGGGGGAAGACCGCCGTACGGCTGTGGCACATTGTACTGCGTCTGTGGCAGATATTCAAGCTGAAGTGGGTGCCATAGTGACACAACGAACTCTTAGAAATCAATTACTTCAAGGACAGCTCCGCGCCAGGCGCCCCGTAGCGTGTATTCTACTGACTCCAAGCCATTGACACCAGTGGTGCCATGCCAAAACTCATTGGAAGACGGAGAGGAGATTTGTTCGCGTTTTCTGATGATAGCAGGTTCCGCTTGGTGCCAGTGATGGCCGTGTGTTGATCAAAAGGAAACCAGGTCAACGCCTGCAACCAAAGTGTCTGAGGCCGAGACACACTTGACCTACACCTGGAATCATGGTCTGAGGAGCAATTTACTATGACAGAAGGAGCGCTCTCGTGGTTATCTCAAACACACTGACTGCAAATTTGTACGTTAGTCTGGAAATTCAATCTATAGTGCTGCCATTCATGAACAACATTCAAAGGGGAGTTTTCCAACAGGATAACGCTCGCCCTCATACCGCTGTTGCAACGCAACGTATTCTACAGAATGTTGACATGTTACCTTGGCCTGCAAGATCACCATATCTGTCTCCAATTAAGCACGCCTTCGATATTATTGGACGACAACTCCAACATCTTCCACAACCAGCACTGACCATCCCAGTATTGACACAAGTACAACAAGCATGAAATCCATACCACAAAGTGACGTTCAGCATCTGTGTGACACTTGCATACTCACTTGTATACACCGTCTATTAATGTAACGGCATTTCACATTTGAAATGCATTTTCTTAAGCTTAAATTAACCAGTAACCTTGAAATTTAATCAATTAACTAGAAGATATTGCATTGTCCAGATTTCATTACTCACTAATAATTTTTTTTTTTTTGGTGTCGGGATTTTATTTTCACGTCAGTGAAGACTAGAAAATCTGAAAATAGTAATCATCAAATTGTTCAATTACTTCTACTCTACAAAAGAAATTTTACATATAATTCTGAGTCGTGACTGAAAATAATAAAAACACGTGGGAAAAAAAATTAAATTTCCCTCTTTCAATTTTCACACAAAGCTTTTCTCAAGTTCTATAATTCATTTAATGTCTACATTTCCATTCATTTTGCATAACAATCCTTGATGGGCTCAAATTTGGTATCTTGCAATCCTCTTACGTTAAAAAGTACTGCATTATGCACAAAAATGATGAAACCGTTAAGATCCTTGTGAAATTTGTGGGAGAGCACACAGCTAATTATAAATATTCCTACCTTCAGATAATAAAACCAATTAAATTAGCAGAAGTGTATTTTTGGCAAATATATGAAGGAAATATAAAAACAGACCTCCAGAAATTTTGAAAAGACTCAATCTACTTTTAAAAAATAGAACAGTTCTGTTTTTCCGTATTAAAGCAATTTTTTTTTTCTACTGTGATGAAATATAGACAAAAGAAAATTGTTATGTGAAATGGATTTGCTAAATTGTAAATACATTATTTTCTTAAATTGTAAAATATTTGATTCTCTTGCACAAATATTCTTTTTATTGTTAAATACATATGTTATATAGCAATTTAACGAGGTTGTATCAACATCATACTCATAATCACATTTTGATTTCTATAAGCAGTAACGTACACCAGGCTCTAGGGCCGGAGAAACATTAGGGCGGCATTTAGACCAAATTTTAAAAATACTTTTTTTTGTTTTGGAAAATTGGGAAGAAGTTAAAGTACACTATCTAAGGAAAAATATTCAGAACGAGATAGTTTCTCTTTTGTATGAGAATATTAAATTATACATTGTTCATAAAACTAAACAGGCTACATATTGTCCGATAATTTTAGATTGCGCCCCTGATGCCAGCAAGATCGAACAAATGGCATTTATGGTAAGGTATACATGTATTGTGAGAAATCTAATCCTAACGAAGTTATCGTTAGAACTAATGCTAGTTCTTTTGGTTTTCTTCCTGTTGAAAGATTAACTGGAACAGAACTTTCAAATTTAATAGTTGAGAAACTTAAAAAATAAAAAGTTCGGGATAAATTTGTTAGATATGCGGGGGCAGGCATACCATAACGGAGTGAATATGAAAGGCAAGAAATCAGGGGTTCAATTTAAAATAAGAATGTTAAATCCGCGAACAGTCTATGTGCCATGTAGTAGCCACTGTTTAAATTTGGTCGTTAATGACATGGTAAAAGCATCCTTAGAAGCCTGTACTTTTTTTAATATAGTTCAAAAAATTTTCCCCCCATCAACTTTGCGTTGGGTTATATATTTAAAATGTATAAAGGGCATAAAACTTTAAAGCCACTTAGTGTAAATAGCTGGGAAAGCTGAATAGAGGCTATTAAACCCCTAAGTTATCAATTGGGATGTTTTTATAATAATGCTGAAATTGACAACTCTATAAGAGATGAGACCTCTGGATTATTAAATTTTACTTAACAATTCAAGTTCCTATGGCCATCATTATTTGGTATAAAATCTTTAATTGCAATAAAATCCAATAAGCAAGCTATTGCAAACAAAATATTACGATCTACCATCTACTATGGAACTCTCAAGAAATTGTAAACATTTTTTTAAGGGGTATCGGAACGCTCTATACTGATAATGTTAAAAAGGGCTTTTTCAATGTACCTTTTCTAAAAACCTGTTGGAAATACAATCCCCAAATTTTTTTTGCAAGTTAAGCATACATCTAATATTATACTGAAATGAGCTTTTTTGAAATTTCCATTAGTTTTTCTTTAAAATTTTTTTATTTGATGTATAGTGAAAAAACAGTGTTTTTCGACGGAAAAAAAATTATAAAAAAAAAATGTATACAAAATTTTGCTAAAAGCTCATTTCAGTATATACTAGAATATATAAAGAATGTGTCATGTAAGTTTTGTTGACATCAGATATATACTTTCTTAGAAAAGGTACATCGAACCTTCAAAAGTGACATTTTGAGAAAAACACATTTTTATAAAAAAGTTACCTTATCAAAACATTCCAGCTCCATATTCCAAATTTTCAGCATTTTTTAAATTTTCATCTTCTTGTTTCATTCTTTTAAGTCTTTTTACTTTTCTAGTCTCCTTAGTTTTCTGTAAATTGGCATATCTTACCCTTGTACTGCTCTCTTAGTCGAGATGTTCCATGCAGCATGTCGCATAATATCCTCGCTCTATGTTAAGTTTTTTAAAATATCCAGCTTTGTTGCATTCCCTTTATTAAAGGATGCAATAGCATCATATGTTACAAAGGAAAATGTTTCTATGTGCACAAATGTCTTTTTGGGGACACGAGACCAAATAACATTATTAATGCTTTCATTCGGATTCTGCGTGTTTCCATGCACTTTTTCAATAATTCTGGATCCGAAAGGTCCCTAAAAATAGTCCTAATGGCTTCAACTACAGCAACTGTAAGTTTATGTTTGTGGAGATAAAGTTTATTTTCCAATTGAGCCTTCTTGCACTGACACCATGTGTCAAGACCTGATGGACAAAATCTATGCTGTGGATTTTTATCCGTAGATATTTTGTGAAGAAATATTGCCCATATAGCTTGTTTCATACACATTACATTTGATAAATTTCTTCGAATGGCAAGACCATAATATGTTTGCAATTGATCAATTGTTGCTTCTGTTAATCTATTTTTGCCACATAATGCTTTGCCATCTGATAATTTTTGCCCCCTCATTTTTGCTTTGAAACGTCGGAGGCGAGATCCCATCCGTTTCATAACATACCCTAAAGAAATTTTAAAAAATGACGTCAAACTTCAAGCTGACCCAAGAGGAAGTGCAATGTTTATCTTTTTTCTGTCCATTTAAATCGGTGATTCGCGTTTAGACGATTCTTTAAAAACAAAATTTCAGCACTTCTAATTAAGCTAGAGATAAAAAAAATGAGGTATTTTTGGAAAGGTACTAAGCTGAAGAATTTAAAAATGCAATAACCTGAAATTCACCTTTTAAAAAAATTTTATCTTTCCAACTCCCCTTAAGGATGTGACTTTTGATAAAATGCACTGTGATGCAAAAGAACTGGCCGTCGAGATTGATATCTCTGCTAACTTTGAGGTGACGCAGCCACGTCACAGATTTCGACGATCCGATGG
Organism: Trichonephila clavata; assembly: GCA_019973975.1. Lineage (NCBI taxonomy): Eukaryota > Metazoa > Arthropoda > Arachnida > Araneae > Nephilidae > Trichonephila > Trichonephila clavata. The sequence continues at coordinate 23,355 of BMAO01011750.1, forward strand.
AATATCCTACATTAAAATTCAAGATAGAGTTTTAATTTTTTACATTGGACGAAGCAGTTAAGGCCTTGGAATGCAGGTTTAATTTAATGAGTACTGACAGTAATTGTTTTCAATTTTTGTACAATATATATGATTTAAGAGATACCCTTAAAACTTTAATTAATTAAAAACTGTCAAAAATTTAGAAATGATGTTGACCGACGGAGAATCATTGGATGTAAACGCGCTTGAATGAGCAGATGAAATAATGTCAGTTTCAGCTTTAGCAGGCAAAAAAGAAAGCCCAGTTGAAGTTTTAAAATTTATTTCAGTTTTAGAATTTGATCTAAATCTTGCTATTGCATTTATTTTACTTTCTTTGCTAATAAGTTTGGCAAGTGTAGATATTAGTTTCTCAGAATTGAAATTAATAAAAAAATCTCTTACAGTTCACAAATTCTAAAGATAGATTTAATGGCTCAGCTACATTGGCTATCGAACATGAAATAGCTGAACAAATTGATCAGAAAGTTTTCAGAATTAAAAGTCAGAAAGAAAAAAAACAGTGGTAATTTTTATGCTTTAGTTTTTAATATATATATATATGTACTGTTAGCTCCCTTTTTTCTTCGCAAGGAATATTCAAGTTTTATAGGTGTGCACTTATGAACAATTTTTATCTTTTTTAATAATACTTGTTTTTTTTTTTTACTTTGGGGAGAGGGGCGGCATTTTTCATTTATGTCCGGGGCGGCAAAATTGCTAGAGCCGGCCCTGCATACACATACTTCTTTTATGACGGGGGGGGGGGTACATTCTTGAAAACAGGTAGACTAGTGGTCTTCAAACTTTTACTACTCACGAAACCCCTAGAACTTGAAGATGCTTTCGGGGAGCCCCTAGAACTCGAAAGTGTTTTCATGGAACCCTATTCGTACACATACTTTGAAAAGTATATCTCAAAATAATATTCAAAGTAGATCGACGCGTTATACGAACTTTATGTAAATTTAATTATAAAAAAAAGTATATAATTTGTAATTAAAAAGTTCTAATATAATTTTTTAAATATAATTTACTTAATAATATAATTAATTTGTGATTCAAATGTCACCTACCCATGCATTATATTTAGTAAATGGGATATATGCTAGTATTTTTTACACAAACTGTCGAAGTCTAGGTCTATTGAGATTAAATGCAATCGCATTACATATTCTGAGTTTAATTTGTTTTTGTACAGCCCCCTTATGTTGAGAAGTATATTTCCTTCAAAAACACAATGTTCTAAATGGTATTAAAGTGTTTATGACTGTGTGAGAAAAATCGCATGTATTTTGTATGAATTTGCAACCTAAAATTTAGAAACTGTTCTTGCTTAAATTTAGATTTCGATATCAACTCTGTTGAAATGTTTTGTTCCCTTTCCTTCATTATAGGTGTTTTTTCCCACAAATGTAAAAAAGTGCGTTTTCCATTAGGAAACTATTTAGTTTTTCAAGACATTGTGCTAACCTCTAACGAGTATTCAATTATCTCCTAAAACCCGAAATAGTAAACAATAGAATATTCACAATCTAGGAGGAAATACATATATATATAAAGTTTTAATATTCTTCTATTATATTATAACACACAAATGTTTAAAAAGTGTTGCAAAATAAATTTATTATATATAAATAAAATTTTCAGTTTTAGTGAATAGAATGAGCTTTAGATGCTTGTAACCAGGGCTTCGAACCGTAATTTTTTTGTTCCGGTTTTCGTTCCGGTTCAACTAAAAAATTAATATCGGTTCCGTTCCGGTTTGCGTTCCGACCAAAATAACGGTTTTTTCCGGTTTTCGGTTCAGTTCCGGTTCGAAGCCCTGGCCAGCCCGATTCATTTGGGGGCGGAGTGATGGATGATGACATCCAATGATTGACGTAAAAATCGCCTAATGAAATACTACTATTACGAAACATTTGAATCGCCGCCATTACCAAACACCCATTTGATGCGCAGAAGATTTGATAGATGCTTCATGCTACGTCACTTAGGGCCTCTCCTGTCTATTTACTCCTCCCTGATCTAAACAGTCTATACAAACATCCGTGGATGATCGCATGCTGAGATGTGAAAAATAAAATATAACTCGATATTTTTCTTAAAAAATCATCTATACTTCTAGTTTAATCAACTGAGAATTAAATATGTCTTCTACAAGTAGTTTCATGCGAAACTGAAACAGAAAAATACTAGTGAATATCAAAATAGGAAATCGAGAAGCAGTATACATGTAATGATAATTATAAAGTTGACGTTAAATTAGAAAATATTGATAAGTTGGTAACAGTAACAAAATGACTGAAAGATATATCGAACCGAAATAAACCGATATTTTTTTCGGTTCAGTTCCGGTTTTCGTTCCGACCAAAATAACGGTTTTTTCCGGTTTTCGGTTCGAAGCCCTGCTTGTAACTATATAAACTTCATAGAGTACGCGTAAATCCATATTTTGCGTACATATTTATTTCTTCTCGATTTTTTTTTTGTGATTCGTGGAACCCTTGGGTATGCCTTGTGGAACCCCAGGGTTCCGTAGAACACAATTTGAAGACCACTGACGTAGACAAAAGCACTAAGGGGAATAAAAATTTGTTGGTCATTGGGGGAAGGGTTGACCCTCTGCTTGTATACTCCACTGTCTATTAGCATCAGTAATTGTAATATGCTATAAACGCATAGAGTATTAAAATTGTTTTGCCGAATAAAATAAGAGTATTATACTCTAATATTATTTTCAGAGCTTAATCATAGTCTATTACGATGCATCCCAACTTTCGAAAAATGGGAATTTTCCCTTTTTTTTCTAATCAATATGGCGGCGATAGCAGATGTGACACATTCCACGTGGTAATATGATAGCTGTGGTTAATTTTAATATATCTTCATGTTCTGTATGTTTCGCGTTTTGTTTTTGTGATGTCTTGAGGTGCAAAACAAATATAATTTGTTGTGAACTGGGAGGGAGTGGGGACATTCCCCCACTCCCTTAGTGAGAGAGACATTCTTCCACAAAGCCGGCCAAAAAGTAAACACGTGGCTAATTCTACTACTGGAAAGATAGAAAGTTTGCGAACAGTCATACTTTTAAATTATTCTCATCCCGAATGAAATGAATTTCAGAGAAACAGAGTTCTCAGTAATTGTTTATTAACATTGTACTAGCAAGAAAAACGATGTTTTAACCCATTTTCTTCTGCACCTGTATTTTCTAGAAATACAAGTACGTTACCGATGCGCAGACGGAAAAAAAAAAAAAAAAAAAAAAGAATTCATAACATTTTCAGCTTTTTTAAAATAAAAAGTGTTTTAATGACATTCACGTAAAAGTATTACTAATCAATGCATCTCTTTCCAAGAGTTTTTTGAAATAAGTTCTCATATTTCATAGGGTCAGATTTTAATTATTATGAATAAACTAATTTTAAATTATCTTACTAACTTTAAATGTATGAATACAAATTGTTTATTCCAAAATAGACTTCTAAGAAGGTAGTGTAAAATATTTTAATCTATCTTTCGTTATTTTTTAAGATTTAGACAAAGCATTATTAATTGTTGTCATGGCCATTTCATTCATTTTAAACGTTATGTACTATCTTCGGAATTGTTAAAACTTTTCATCGATACAAAGTTTTGAATTTTTTTTCACATTTATAGCTGAATACTATATTAAAATTATGATCTTGTCTTACAGTGATTTTTTGTGTTTCAAACGTAATCAATTTCTATTTACTATTACTTGTATTTTTTAATGAAATAAAATTGGAATGCGACTCGCACACAATTCTTCAACGTCATCATATTTGGTAATCGTAATAAAACATATTTTGCTGAATTTTTTTGGTATTTGCATGCATATATATTAATATGCAATTGAGTTTTATCAAAAATACATTAAAAACTCAAGCTCTAAAGAATATGATATTAATAAAATTAAGCCCCATACAAAACGATGTTGAATTAATTTTAACTTGATAGTTTATTATTTTTACTCATATTTTTATTAATATGAAAGTTATTTAAAACAAAACAGCTGAAACATTAGAAAAGAAATTTTTTTTTCTAATGGGGCTGTGTATTGCCATTTTTTACCTTTGCAAACCCAGTTCATTCCCCAGGAACTGGTATCACTTTTTAGTGCGGCACCGTATAGGCGATACCAATTGCCGCAAATAATTTTGACGCACAGTTTCCTCCCCAGATGGAAGCACCTGAGCTCTGACGATGCGAAATTGAACTTAGGAATTTAATTTTGCCAAGAGCACCCAAACCAAACGGGCACTTCAAGGGATTTTTTACATGCCGCATAATCATACGACATGGCCGTTGTCGATTTTCTGCATCACGAAAATCCACCGACTTGGGGCGGGGTCGAGCCCGCAACAGAAAAGAAAATTAAAAATGGGTATTTAAAAAATATTAATTTTTTTAGATATCCAGAAAACTTAAAAATAGTAAATATATCACTTTATTCTACTACATTTACTCTACAAATATAATTTTACATGTAATTCTGAGCCATGACTGGAAAAAAGACCACTGTGTGTGTGAATTCCATTTTTTAGTTTCCACACCAAGTCTGTTCAAGTTCTAATTATTTAATGGCTACAGTTCCCTTCATTTTGTGTAACAATCCTTGCTGGGCTCAAATTTGGTATCTGCAATCCTTTAACTGATTTAAAAAAAAGGCTACATTATGAACAATAATGAAGCAATGATCACTGTGAAATTTGTGGAGAGAGTCAAACAAGCACAAAATGAATAACAAACATTCTTTCTTTCAGACAATGCAATTATATTACCAGAAATATATTTCTGACATTCCCCATTGAGGATGGCAATTATATAAAGAAAATACAAAAATGGACCTCCAGATATTTTGAAAAGATCCAATGTACTTTTAAAAACTGGAACAGTTCTATTATTCTTTTCTAGTCAGTCATTTTTTTTTTACTGAGAGGAAAAATAGGTAAAAGTGGATTTACAAAATTGTAATTATACTATTTTCTCTTTTAAAAAATTTGATCCCTTTAGCAAATATCTATTTTATTACTAGCTACATATATTAAAAATTTGATATGAGATTGCATCCTCCAATGCCAATCAAAATAAGAAATTTGATTTTCTGTTATTATTTATTGCAATGTTTTATAAATGTACAAAGTATTATTGTTCTGTGTATGGATAATTAAAGGGCAGTATGTACAATTCTTGGAGAAGTTTAAATTTGAATCATAATTTGTTACAGTAAAATTTTGAGTCAATAATTTAACGCATATTTTCGTATTTTTAAAATGTTAATATTTAAAGAGGAAATTTTTTGAAATACATCAAACAGATGTCTCCTTTTATAAATACATGTTAACAAAAATAGTATAAATTTTATACAGTAAAATATTAAATCTTGAAACACACACACACACATTCTTATATTTAATGTTATTATAAAAGAATATTTTTTTTAGTATGCAGTTACTTCTGTACTAAAAAGTGAACATCAGTACTTGCATAAATTTCACAGTGAGTTTCATATATTTGTAACACACAAATGTCATTTGCTTTAGTTTTTAAATGAATTAGAGACGAAACATTTTCTTGCACATTTTACAAACATGAAATTTTTTAGAAAGATTTTAAGTATTCTGTCTTTATAAAAAAATAAATAAAATGGGATATACAAATAAACATTATTAATTTCTCTTTCTTTTCCTTTAAATCAATGCATACTTTCAGTATTAGTTTAAAAAAAGAGAAATGTAAGCATTTTCAAAAGCAGAATATTATTGCACATGTTTCCTAGCATTAAATGTGTATCACCTTTTTCAGTTATTAATGATGATAAAAATTTCTTCCAGATGCAAAAAGTTAAAAAAATTGTACAAGGTTACAGAAAACTGCAAAAATAAATCTGAACATGAACATTGTTTAGCTAAAGTAAAACATGCAAAAATTTAAAAAAAGGTTTTTCTGCAAAATAAAAATTTATCTGCCACCAAATAATAATAAAATAATTTGAAGATATGTTAAAAATGTATACTTTGTGTCTAGAATGTTATTCTACAAAAATTATCAAGTGTAAAAAAAAAAAAAAATGTTCAAAATATGTTAAAAAAATAAAATTTACATTAATTAACTTTAATGATCCATTAAAAGCATTATTTCCTTGTATAGGTATAATCGAAAAATTTTAAAAAGTTTTAACTGAAAAGAAAAAGTTTTTTTAATGTATAGAAACTAAAACCATAATTTAATTTTTATTAGACATAACATAACATAAAAATATGTACATTAAAAATTAGTTCATCTGATCTTTAATGAAAAAAACATTGTGCTCTAATAATTTTGAAACTAATTCTTCAAAAAGAAATAAAAATAGCTAAATTCCAAAATATGTAGAATAGAGATAAGAGCCAAAACTTGTTATTAAAACTTGTATTGGCATTATGTTATTTCGTACCTTGCATTCAGTAAAGGAGAAATTTTGCATAAAAAAGTGTATGTAAATGTACTGAAACCAAATAAAATATTTTTAGTAAGAAAAAATTTCAAAAACGAATATTTCAAATTAACGTTGAAATGAGTCCAAAATTTTGTTCGCAACACAATTAAAACAAATTTTTCTCATAAAATTCATTCTTAAAAATTATCAAGAGGCATCAAAAAATTATGTAAAGACTCAATAAGAAAAAAAAAAACTCTTGGAAGAAACCAATTTTTTCTCCAAAAATTTACCAAGGCTAGGCAGTAACCAGCATGAAAATAGAAAAGTTCATGGACTACTCTGAAAAAGAAATTTTAACACAACTAAATTTTACATATCCTTGTCACCTACAGCAGAAATGTATTAATCATTTTTAAGTTCATCGCAAGCTAGTTTAATAAAAATATTTATAGATTATTAATTGGTCTGGCAGGTGTTTATAACTTTAACTTAATCCGTTAAAAAGATTTATTATTCTTTTACAATTATGCATAAGATGGACAAAAGCAAAATAGATTCCATAGTGAAGAAATAGATTGCATTCACTATTCCTAGTGAAGGGGTTTTTACTTTAGTTATGGTCAACAAACCATGTAGTTTCAATTCATGATTATAAGCGAAATTTGAGTCCTTTCTTGCTTGTTAAACATGATAGTCAAACTGGTTCAACTCAAACAATCATAAATAGCAAAGTGGAATCAATGAAAATTAATGGATTTAGTTCAGGATTCGCAGCTTGAATCCCATACCAGATGCAAGGCATTATAAAGCATAAAGGGAAAAATGTTTAACTAAAAACTTTTGAAAGCTTCTTTTACAAAAATTTAAAATAAATGGCTTCCTGTGAACTAAACACAACATAGCATTGTTCAAATTTTCACAAATGTTGAAAATAAAGCTTATCAGACGCTAGCAATTCATAATACAAAATCATTAAGTTACATAAAAGTGTACAATATTTCCTACAGAAAAAAAAAAATTATATTTACATTAAGAAACAAGTTGACTAGATGTCCAAACTATTGATCTAATAGTTAAGTTTTAATATTTTCTAAGTCATATTCTACTCCTGGAATATTTTATTGAACTTGAATTGGTTTTCTGACATGTTTTATTGTGTAATTTTTTGCATAAGATACATTCTTCAGTAATATTTAGCATAGTAATTCAGAAAAACTTGTGAATAAATTACTTTCCTTGAGCCTTGTAAAAAATAAATGAGTGACCAACAGTACCACCGTAAACAAATAGCCACATATATTTATGATGAAATTCAATTCCAACTAACAAGTCGTCTGCCATGTTTAACACTAATTAGTTTTAAAAGAATTTAAAAAAAATTCCCTAAAAATCATTGTACTTTATACATAAAATCAATCCTGCATCTGTTTCGGGGACTTTTCGATGCTACCTATATTATTTTGCTATATATCGAAGAGTAAATAGAGAAATGTAGCATATTTGTGGGACAATAGGTACATATATACATTCACATTAAATACATAAGTTTAATTTTAATGTATAATCTTTAAAAATCGTGTGAAAGATATTGAACTAAAAATGTGTCAATCTGATTCCGATTTGCAATCAGTACATCGGAATGGAACTCTGTCTTATTTGAGGAGAGCTTGTATTATCATTAATCAAGAGAGATAAGTAAATACAAATTAAAGGGGTTGAAACTGTTTTAAACTTAAAAGAATAGCCAAAATAGCAGTTAATTTTTTCAAAATAGTAACTGGTTAACATCGCCTCTTCATTTTTATCAAGTTACTTCTTGTTGCCATTTTCGTTCACACAAACTTTGTTAATAACTAAACATGTGTTCTCGCTTCAGTTATGTGGATTTGCTTAGTTTATTAATTTGATTTTAATGGTACCACTGCATAAAAAAAACCCTTTTTAATCAGTCAAAAATATTCTATGGTAAATTATAAAGTAAATGATGTACAAAAGTTAATTGTATTAGTGAAGTTTGCAGAGTATGCTAGCTCACGTTTACTTCTGTCAGTGAAAAACAGAATTAAATAATTTAAAAAAAATGGATAAATATACAAGAGTTTTTCAAAAATATCAAATATACAGATCAAAGACATAATTCGTATCGAATATGAATGCTTTATATCTATTTGAACAGCTTAAATATTTCAGGACTGATGATTTGTACCAAGGTGTAATAGACAACTTCAATAATTAAACGTTACAGATTGAGATAAGTGATTTTGAAAATTATTTAATCCTTAAGAGTATTGGGATTTAATTTTATAGTTGTTTACGTGTTTGTAGGAGGAATAAAAAAGAATTTTATAATCATTAGGGAGACAAGAGTAAACTTCCCCACGTGGCCAAATTTTGAAGTGAAGAAATGTTAGAGACGCTAATGGTTATGAACCGCTTAGATTCTCTACTGTACTGGCTGAGTGGTGTCTTTTACCCAAGGCTTCGATTCGTCAATTTGCTCGTACTAAAATATTTTTATGTATTTTGTTCCAGAAAGTTTTCAAGCTATCTTTGATTATCTGTTTCACAAAAGTTTTAATTAGTGTTATGTAGCTTAAAATATAGCTCTATTATAGTTGCACATTTTAGCACGTGAATGTTCGAGATTTCAGCACCAATAAAGACCAAGCTAGTTGTTTTTATGACCGGTGATTCGTTTGGCCATTGGTGGTAAATTTCCATAGCCAATCAAGAAAGGACCACTCTGCTTCTACCAATGTAAGTTCGTAACTCTCTTTGATTTCGTTCGCTGAAAAGTTATCCAACGAGCCGCTTAATTTGAGTTCAGTTGTAAGACTGAAAATAAATCATATTAAAAATATTTATGAACGTCATTATCCGGAAGTTTATATGTTGTCTTAAAAGCAGTCAGAAAATGGCGTACTAAGCCTGAATACGTGAAATAGTAGATGTTTTACTTGTTGTTGTTCAGCTGTAAAATGGCAGAATATATTTTTTCATAACACAAGCAAATATTTAGTTGTTTTTACTTGATTTATTAATTTTAAATTGGAAAAATAATTAAATTCATTTTCGGTATGGAATAGGTTTAATTTATATGTAGGTCATGAACACAACACACATTGACCCTCTGTGTAACAATGAGTCTAGATATTTATATTCTTAATACAGTGAAAAGGACTCGATGTTAGTTTTTTTTTAATAAAAAAAATATTTGCGTTTATATGTGCTGTTTTATATTTGGTAATTTTTCGCCTTATGTATTTTGAATCAATATGCATAATTTGAGATTTTGTATGAACATATTTACGATAAAAACTAAAGTGAAATTATTTGCAAGCAACTAATCATTTGGCAATTTTGAAAATTTTTGCACGAGTAATATCGGTGAGTTATTAATTTTCTGGCATGTTAAGTGTCACATTTAACGATATGGGTCATTTTTCAATATTCTTTCATCTGTTTTAGTATTTGTTTTGATTTCTACTATTTCCCTTGGGCTTAATTTGTAATTGTTTATGTAATTTATGGCATGTATTTTCTTTTCCTTTAAATTGAATTCTTGTAAACTGAAGATATAGTGACTTAAAACTGAGCATATACCTTTCTCTACTTCTGAAAGGCCTAAAGCAATGCTAGCAAATACTCATTTAAGCAAATACTCATTCATCTATGAAGTTCAATTTTTTGTACATACAATTTTTTATAATCAATACGATCACAGTTTGATATTTATAAGAATCATACAATATACATTGCTATTAAGTTCAAGAATAAATAATGAATCAGTAGAACATTTTAACTATTAAAGCATTTTATCTGAGCTGTAAAATTGTATAAATCCTCAACAAAATTTTTTATTTTCCCACCATAAATTTTTAAAATCAATGTAACAGTTTTATTTCCTTAAGATATCAATATTTGATTACTAAGAGGGAAAAAAATGATAAAAATTAGCTTCAAAACTTAAACAAGTGTTGAAATTCGGAAAATTTTCATTCAAATCTTGTAAGTAATTCTATGTGATATTGCAGTAGAAATTTGATACAGCTGTGTGTGCACAAAAATTATCCTAAAGTACCAAAAACTTGGGAAAACTGCAAATTAACTTTGGAAGAGGAAGAGAAATTGTCCTTTGTATACCATGAGAAACATTATTCGAGATGTAAGAAAATGCTGTGGAAACTACATCTATTGCAGCCCATTAGGAAGATATATTTCTTCAGAAACATGAAGAATATTCATATAGTATCAAATTTAGTGTTTGCATAGCCAGTAGGAAACCTTTCTTTTCCAATGAAAAAAGGGCCACATTTGCTAAAAATCCATATTTCAGCGCCTCAAGTTTTCTGAAATTGTGACATTCTTCAATAAAAGCAAATTCCATTATGTTTGGCAGAATTCTATCTCTAAACTGTTTCTGTCTACTATTTCTACTATCAAGTATGATTGTAGTTTTAATTGTTGTGTAGTAATTGTCGGTACCTGTGTATTATCACAACAATCGCCAACATTCAAGATAACTTGCTAAGTTTGCATGTGTCGTCTGCACTAAATTGGCAATAATGTGCTCCATTTCATACAAAGTTGCCAATAGGTTGCAATAATACATAAAGACCATTATGTTTATAAAAGGAATGGGAAAAGGCTTTTATAAACACATGGCTAAAAGGAAATACTTGCATGTACTGAAAAATAATTTTAAAAGGTTCAAAGTTACATTTTCTGTTTCAACTAGATTATTGAAAATGGCCAAAAATTGTTACATTAAAATTGTGTATCTTCTGCAATATAAATAAAATAAATACAATATAAATAAAAACTTGTGCTCTTGGTTGGAAAAGCAAGGTATAAAGCAAAAATATTAGGAACAAAGAATACTTAAAATATTATAAGAAAAATGAACAAATATTTTGGAATATATGTAGTTGAATTACAGATTCGTGTTAATTTAGGGCTGTTCTATTAAGAATCTATTCAAGATGTAAATGATTTGCTACAAATTATTAATTTTTTTAAAAAGAAATATTGAATGCTTAATTTTATAACTTGGAAAATCTAACTTCAGCATAAAAATTATAGTAAAAATATCAATTCCTTATTTTTTTTTAACCTTCTATATTTTATCTTCATTTTATCAGTCTGTGCACATAACTGGAATTGTTTTAAGAATATTGTGCGTGTTTTATGCCTTTAAGAGATTGAGTGGTTTATTCTGAATTGTGTAAAGCCGGGAGGCATTATGTCGATCACGATCGACCGGTGGACCGCCAAGACATTTTGGAGTGACCGCCTAAAAATTTTAACAATTAATAATTTTTCGAAACATTAAAAATTGGCTGACAGTACGCAGACTAAGCCTTCTACCGACTATAAAAATAAAAACTAACTTTAGATAAAAAATATTTTATTACTTTAATGTATTTTGAATTGTTTCATAGTAACTATCATTTGTGATATAATTATATTTGGGGCTATTATTATTAAGTTTGTATCGCGTTTTGCTTTAAATGTGGTTTTTAAATGTGTTTTTTTAATTCTGTTGAAAATTACATATTTCATACTTATTAAGTTATAATAATAACCTCTTTTCCTTACCTCATCACACCTACGACTTTGGGTAGTAAGGTACACGAGAATTTCTAATGGGAAAGGGGTCGAGGGTTGAAGGTCTACCATTATTGTATCATACACCAATACGCAGCCAAAAAAATTTAAAATTTTTTTCGATTGTAGGGAACAAAAAACAGCAAAAAATAAATTATTGGATGAATAATTAATATTAATAAATAAAAAATTACTAATATCAAATACTCAATTACATTTTACATACTATATACATGGGACATTTATGAATCCGAAGAAAATGAAGGGTTATGAGAGGGAGAGTCCAGACCCGTGGACCCCTCCCTTTGTGGGCGCCATTGACACTGGGTGAACCGCAACTCCTTAAAAATATCAGAAGTATAGCCCACACTCTGGAAAAGTGCCCACCCCTGGTGTAAAGCATAGGTTCCCAACCTTTTTTGAACTGGTGCCCCATTTTCTAGTGAATATTTAGATACAGCCCCTCTCACTCTAGAGAAATAAGAGTGTACATATTATATATAGGGAAAACAAGAGTTAAATTTTAAAAAAAATATTCTATTACTAATAGAAAATGTATTTTTTAATTTAATTTTTTTTCTAAAGCCCCCATTTTTTTACTTGCGAATCTGAAATAGCTATTGCCACTAATATATTTAAATGTATTATACATTTTAGTCATAGATAGAATATTGTTGGAATTGAAATTCTACTGAATTTCTTCATTTAAAAGAGTATAATAAAAGTTAGCTTATCCTGTTATAAAGACAGGCAGGGATTTTGATGATACAGAGTAATTCATAATAAACTATTGCTTTCAAAATAAATATAAATTGACAGTTTCAGCCTTTAAAGAATGTTACTTTAATTCCTGGTTAACATATTTAATTATGTTTCTTGGATATTATACATAATGAAATGTAGTGGACAAAACATTTTTCCTACTGCTCGCAGACAGACAACACGTGGACTACTAAAAATAAAGTGCACTATATCATTCAATTTAATATACGTCTGAGTGTAATGCAATCTTTTAAGTTTTTCATCCATTTCCCGAACTACCGAAATATGTGAATTTTCGTACATGTGCTATAGAGAAGTGATTTAAATACATACAATCAGCATAAGGTAAACAGTATTAAAGTTTACTTTTGTTAGTACATAATCAGCGTGTTTTTTTAGTCTTTTTTTAGACTATATTTGGTTAATCAGCCTAAGCCCCCCTGTGCCATCTCAACATCGCCCAATTTTCTCTGGGTCTTTTATTACCCCCTGAAAGCCTCAAATGTCTACAAGGGGGTGTTATCGCCCACGTTGAGAACCTATGGTGTAAAGGCATTTTTCTATTATGTTAATGAAACGTATTTATGCACTGTTTGGGGTATACTGTTTATTATCAAAAATCTAACTGTAAACTTATATAAATCATCGTTTTCTTTGTTTTTTTTTATTTAAAAACTTACAAATTTTGAGGTAGAAATTCTGTAAACACATGAAATGTTAATCGGTATTGCTTCTAAATGAATTTATGTATTTGAAGATATATCAATTTTCAGCTAATATATTTTAAATAGTATGAAAGCATATAATATAAGTCTTTGAAGTCTAAAAGGTCTTTCAATATGTTTTTCAAATCAAATATTCCTAATGTATCAAGGTGTAGGAATTAGTTTAAATAACTCTGAATGTTTCTCTTGTATGTTTTTGATGTAACATCTTTACTCTCGGTTGCTGGAGTGATTTCGTGAAAAGGGACGGAAATGCGTAACAGGAAGTCGGGGAAGCGCACGCTGTTTGATTTGATCAATCAGCGCGCTTGGTTGTGTCTCTTCGCTACCCTCGTCTCGGGGTTCAACCCTAGTAGCAATTAAGCCGCCAGCCTTCCGCACATACTAGCAAGTCTTATTAGATTTCATCCAGAATAAACTTGCGATTCTTCGCTCAAATGTCAAAGTCTCAGGCCTCGTTGTGTGTGAAATCTGAGGATATATTTATATGTGTGCAATTTGAATAAATATTTTAGTGCGTATCAACTGATTGAGTAAACGGGTATTTTTGATTTTCCCTAATATTTTTAAAATTTTTAAACATGCGCTTGATGGTGTCTCTTCGCTACCCTTTTATCGGGGTCCAACTCTAGTTGCAATCAAGCCGCCAGCTTTTTGTTTTATATTGTTAAATTTCGCATTTCAGAAGATTAGAATTCAAAAACTTGGTTTCTTTACTTGATCTAAATCCACTTTGCACATAAAAGCAAGTCTTATTAAATTTCATCCTGAATAAACTTGTGATTCTTGCGCTCAATAGTCAAAGTGCCAGGGCTCGTTGTGTGTGAAATATGAAGTTATATTTATATTGTAAACTATATTAATAACTATATTTACTGTTAAGCGTCTGACAAAGATCATCATTCTTGAAAAAAATACAAGTAAGTAATATGGAATTATTTGAATAAATATTTTAGTGCGTATCTTTTTCATACTTTGAGGTTAATTCCTGTCGCTGTTAATACAATATTTTTAATTGTGATTAAAAAAGTCTTCTCGATTAAAAAAACTAACTAATTAAGTATACAGTGAACGGGTATTTTTGATTTTCTCTAATATTCTAATTTTTAAGCCGCTCATAACTTTTCTGAAAGATGAACTCAAGCTCGAAATGAACACAAATTGAAATGTTTCGACGACTAACAGTGGTGCTGTTATTGACGCTGTTTTTCAACGGTTTTTAAATACTTTGAAATAATAAGTATATGTGTCATATTTTAATTATCATAAGTCTGTTGTCTCCGCTCTTCCCCAAATTGAACAAGAATAAATATTCTTGATAAAAAATTGCATCACTCCTTGTGTTAATTAAATAAACTTTTCATTAAAGAAATAATTATTTGATAGAAAATTATTTCCTATCGTACCCGATTCATTTTTTTCAGGATTTAAGTCACTATTGCGTATTTACCACGATAACATGTCAGATGTTACACATCATATGCAACTACTGTAGGGCTCGTTTCTTCTTCTTTTTTTAAAGAAACAATTAGAACATGTATTTTTTAAAATTAGAATTGACAGTAATTCATATAGTTTTGTCTATTTAAATAATCAAATGATCATTACAAATTTGTGATTGTCTGTATACTTCTGGAAAAAAAATTAAATAAAATATAGCAAAGAAAGTTTTCTGTGAAGTGCAAAAAGTAAATACATTTTTTAAAAGATATGATTGTGCATGAAAGTTGGGCCATTTTCAGTTGGTATAACAAACTCTTTGATATTTCTTGTAAAGCTTTGTAGCTTGAATTATATTAAAATTTAAAACTGTAGTACTATATACTGAATTTTAATTCATTGCTATTATTTACAAGGTAATGAATTTGAATACTACCTTGCTATTATTAGTTGGAAAATCATGTATATAAATATTATATGGACATTAGCAAAGTTTACTTCTCTGGTTATTTCTTCCCTGACCAGACTAACAATATGATATGATTGAAAACTAGAATTTTAATCATGCACATTTTCAAGTCCTTAGGATTAAAGCATCCAGTATCATTTTGAACAGTTTTGCAAGTTAAGGAATTCCAATTCCTAAAAGCAGAGTTCCCCTTCTTGTAGATATTGAATTTAAGTTTAAAACATGATTGTTTTATTTAATATTAAAACTTAAAATTTAACAAGTAGCTTGTGCTGTAGTTGAGATTACAGTTTACTGCCTGCAGTGTATTGAAATTAAAATCAATGTGGACTTGTCATCTTGTTATGAAAGGATACTTCCAAATAAAAACATTGTATTTATAACATAATATTGTGAAGTAAAATAACTAATATTGAAATTTTAAACTTTGAATAATTTGCTTGTTGCCATTATGATTTTCATTACTGCCTGCATTAGACAGAAATTAAAATCAACATGTGCCGTACAACCTTTTAAAAGAGTCACTCAGAATATCATAGTAATCCCTTTGATGTGATATAAAGTACTTAAATTTTCATCTCGAGGTTGTACTGTGGTTGTGATAGCACAATGGCTATGGTTACGAATTCATGTCACAAGTTCATGAATGTATCATGAATTTGAGTTATAGTGCGCTGAATGCCTGTTGTGTGGAGTGCCTGATACACATTAAATCTGTTGAATTTCAAAGTCCTGTTGGTGTGGTTCTTTGGGGAGGGGGTGCCAGCTTGGGTGTCTTTTTCTCACCTGACCGTGACTCAAAATTATGAGGTCCATTGCCAATATTCTTTGTGTTGCTTTTAGTGTGATGTTAATAAATGCTCACTCACTTCAAATATTATGTTAAAGATCCTTGTTTTGTTAAATGTAAAGAAATCTTTTTTATGTTAAGTGTACATTTTACAAATAGACTGCTGAGCTTCCTGCAAAATGTAAATTGTTGTGATTTACCATACAAACTACTGAAGGTGCCCATGGAACTGAATAAACAGTCAAACCAGCTATTCCACCACCAAATATTTGGAAAGTCCGAAAGCAAGTAATATAAAATATCCAAACCTTTACACCATCCCAGAAAGTTTTGTCGACAATGGTTTTCAATCATTTCTCCATCCAACTGGAATCATTGGTAACTTGAATACTGGCATAGTTAAATTCATTGACAGTGATGGAGAAACAAATAGCATGTCTTAAAATTTGAACATTAAAAATGCCCATTACAATCATAGCCATTACTGCGAATACAATACAAACCTGAAAATTACAAGGTACAATGCAAACCTATGAATATTTAATTCAAAAAGGAAAAATTCAAGGGTATTAGAAAATTCTAACTTTGACATTATTAGCATTCAAGAATGGTATGTTAAATTTGCAGTTAAATTAAACATAAAACACTACTATTGTTACAGATCTGACTAAATAACCCATTGTGGATGGAAGTATAATTATTCATGTTAGAAGTATTGTAAAACATTGGCAAATTATTCAGAGTGGTTCCTTATTTGATAACACTACCATTTGCATTCATTTGAAAAAACAGTACTTGTACTACTACTACAACCACTCTCCCCCCAAAAAAACTGAACAATGAGGAGTAGCATCCGAGAATACTGTTCCCTTTCATCAACTGGTGTTTTCAAACTGATCTTGTTATTGTGTCTAATAACAAATCTGACATCTTCAAAGATTTTTTGATGCAAAGCACATTTCTGGGAGCCCAGGTCAAAGCAACAAAAATGTTATCCTAAATGCATAGCCACTTCATCTTTCAGTTCTTGCTTTTTTCTTATCTTATGTACTTTAAAAGAATCTTAATTTTAACTCTCTATTTGTGACATTACAATAATAAAATGTTTGATAATTTTAGTTTCTATTGGAACTCTTGTAGGTGTACAATTTGAGTTTTTGTTTAGCAATATAGTTAGTTGCTTGTATCAAATTTTCTTTTCAAAAATGGCAGGAAGATCTTGAAGTTGTGGCAATATTTCCTATTATTTTTTCACTGGAAATTACACTAAGCTCTTCTAAAAGGGCTGTTACTTTATTGCATTTATCTGTAAATACGAGAACAATCCTTCCCTCCTCCCCCCATATTATAATGAAACCAACAGCCTCTAATTTGATATCATTTTGTTTTTCTTTGTGCTGTTGTGATTAAGGCTATTATGCCCCAATTAATATTTTTTATATCCTTTAAAGAGCTTAAAGTGCAGTATTATGTTTCATTCCTTGAAAAACTAAGAATTATGGAAGATATT
Organism: Trichonephila clavata; assembly: GCA_019973975.1. Classification (NCBI taxonomy): domain Eukaryota; kingdom Metazoa; phylum Arthropoda; class Arachnida; order Araneae; family Nephilidae; genus Trichonephila; species Trichonephila clavata. The sequence goes on from BMAO01011750.1 coordinate 41,127, forward strand.
TTTATATAGCTTTATGCAAAAGCAACTAATAATAAAATATTGTTTAGAATTAAATTTCCAAACTTCATAAAAAATTTTGATCCCAAACTACGTAAATGTTTTGTAATTTTGTGTTCGTATTAATAATTAACTGGTTGTTCTTAATAAAGGTTGGGAAGCTTATTTGCAGAATAGGTAACATATGTTATATTTTTATACAAAATTGACATCATCTTTTTTTCTAATATTTGATCTGATTCTCAGCAAACTTTGTTAGTGGAAAATACTTTTATTGAGAAACAGCTGTCTTAAGCCTGCCAAATGTTTAAATATATATGCTGGTACAGGTAAATTGTTTCAGTAGGCTTTTATACAGGAAAGAGATAAAGGCGAACAATGATTTTTAGTAGATATAATAATTTTTTTTTATTGTATAGAGGCATTTGCATCAGATGACCACTTGACTAGAACATCTGCTCATGCATCTCAGCGCCGAGGGTCATGAACCCGAGATGGGCTCAGTAGGCTTTGGCCCACCATAGGCTATGGCGGCACTGAGTTTAGTTTATATAGAGGCATAACTTTAAAAGTTTCATGTAAGCCGTCTATGTAAAAACTACATGCGACTCCCGAGCTGCAGTTTGTTCACTCTTGACTTGTGTAGATGCAGTGTTTTTTAACTAAAAATCTCTCTAGAATACTTCAAAAAGAGAATTTTCATTGAGTAGCAAAAGATCCACTTTCTGGATAATATTTTTAATATAAATTGTAGTTTTCAAAAATAAGTATTGGGAGTACAGTCTTACTTTTTTTTTATTGTAAAAAGAGTTATTGGTACATTTTGGGCTCAATATTGATTTAAAGAGTTGACTTTAATTTAAATTCTATTAAAATTTTTAGAGGATTTTGTTCTTTACATTCTTTGATGGTTCATTATATATGGGGCAGAGAAATGATGAAATTTGTTCAAATTCCTGAGGGATATGATCAATTCTTGGAAGATATTAAAATAACATCTGTTGAAGGTTATTTCCCTAAAGAAAATAAGATCAATTCCCTGAACTGTTTTAGTGAAAAAATGAAATGAACAAGACAGGACCCTCGCAGCTCTTTTCCACTTGTTACCACACCCCTTTATTTCCCTGTTCCCCTCTGGCATCCGTGCACACATTGCCCAAACATTATGCGAGGAAGGATGGGTGCATATTTATTACAGTTTTCCATATTTTGAGTTTTTTTTAAATACTTACCTAATTAAAAATGAGTTCAAATACAGAAAATCAAAACCTGATCGAATTAGTATCCGAAGAACAGTTTAATGAAACTATCAGAACAGTTTTGAATTAGTTAGATAGAAAAGAAACCCTGAGTAGACTCTCAAAAGGATAGAACTATAACAATCATTGAGCAGTTTAAATTAGCACCACTATTTAAACTGAAATGAACACATAAACAGTACTATTATGGAAAAAAGTACAGTGTTATGGATTTAGTTATAAAAGTGTCTTTAATTTTGAAGAGAAAGTCTGAATAATTAGACCCAGTTGTAAAAATAGCAACGGAAAGTTTATCAGATTCTTTGAGAAACACATCAGTCAACTGGCCACGAAAGAGATAAAATGCTGTATTGTTTGAAATCGAAATATCTATCTACTTCTGTTGTACTGGAGTTTTTAAAGCTGTGCGTAGTACATCAGACCAAAAAAAAAAATTCCAAACAAAAATCATTGTTTACCTAATTGTATCCGGCGACTTCAATGTCATGGCCAAATTGATTTAGTTGACTAATAATCGACCCCAGATAGAAATTACAAAAGGGTATTATACTACTAAGACTACTCAACAAGTTTCAGCTTTCTTCGACCGTTGACTTCATAAAGAAATTAGAACTGAAGTAGAAATTGAGCTATTAAAAATACTTTTGGATTATCCTCATCTATGACAAAGTGACAATGGTCGTGAGTTTACAACTGTTGTCATACAAAAATTAAAAAGCCTGTGGCCAGTGCACAATCTTGTGAATGGAAGGCCTAGACATCTAGCTAATAAAGGATCCATAGAGTGACCAAATTAAGATGTTGAAGTTTTGTTATGTTCTTGGCTTATTGCAAATCCTACAAAAAATTGGGCTACAAGTTGTCACATTGTTCAATTCCAAAAGAATTCCCTTTTTCATTGAACTATTAAAAGACCTTGCAAAGCTTTATTTTGAACAGAACTCTAGTTTAGTCATATTTTGGAAGAATTACTTGAAAATTAAGAATTACTCTTTTGTTAATTAGTTTCAAATAAATAATTTGACTATTCTCATTTTACTTACTCTATATTTAATAATGCATCATATTTACTAAATAAGTACTTTTAAACTATTGACAATATTATTTCATCATTTCACTGAAACAGTTCAGGAATTTGATTAAATCATTTTTCTCTAGGGGAATATTCTTCTAAAGACATTATTTTAACATCTTCTGTGAATTGATCATATCCCTTAGGAATTTCTTCAAATTCTTAATTTCATCATTTCCCTGCAACTTATAAATGAATTTAGATGACATCAAACTCTTTGAGAGAAATGAAAACTTTGTGAGATAGTATGCAATCTAATATATATAATTCTCCTGTCACTGTGTTTGTAACCAAACTCCTCCGAAACGGCTAGACCGATTCTTATGAAATTGTGTGCGTATATTCAGTAGGTCTGAGAATGGGACGTAAACTATTTTTCATTCCGATATTGCAATTAGTTAAAAAGATATTAATTAAAAACCTTAAAACACCAAATTGTTTTATCCTGTGTTTATTTCGCTTGGCGTCGAAAATCGGTTTCGAGCCAGATGTGTCTTTTCTCTGTTCTAATGTCCAAATCACCCTGCCCATAAGTTACACTAGCAATAGGAGTGTCTATAACAAATAAAATATCACCAAATTTAGCGAGTGAAAAGTATATTTTTTACTTTTTGTACATATCTTAAATTCAAAAATTCATATATTGCATCCGTTTATAAAACAAAAATATCAAAAATATTTGCGAAAAACTTAATTGCTTTTACTTCGTTATCATTATTTCAAATAAACGACACAAGATCAGTTTTTGCTCAAGATGGTTCTCACGTTCAGTTAATTAAGTGATCTCGTATAAATCAATTTTCAAAAAGTGTCCCATGCTCCCGCCAACAACAACTATTATTTTACCTGTATAAACCATTTCTGAATATTTTCAGACATTTGTGTTCTTATTTATTGTTTATTAGTTTATTTATTGTTTATTTATTGAGTTTACAGTTAATAAAACTGTAATACTCAGTGTGCGCAAATTTTTCGGGAATCATTTTCAATTAAAAGATAAATATATACATATTTTATAATTGTGAAAGGTATAGGTAAAATAATAAAAGAACAGATACATTATCAGTATACTGTTTTCTAGCATTAAGTACTTCAATTTGATCTATTTGTGTGTTTTGTACAGTGAACAATGCCAGCCACATGCAAAGGGTCTGATACGGGCCGTCGAACGACTAAATCTACAGCTATGCGAAATTGAAGAGGTCAAAAAACAGGTGAACAAATCCAACAGGATTATGAAGATGTGAGTGAATTGCAATCACAAGAGGCACGAGTTGAACAAAATCAATAAAGACAATTAGAACAAAGACAAGCGTGTCGATTCGTATTTGACACACGCAAAGCAAATGACCAACAACTACATCGAGCATTTACATCCGATTCATTCCGTCGTCTAGCATTCGAGTATGAGCCCGATGTTAAATATTACCCTCATTTGACTGTGGAAATTGGTGCTATGGACAAGAAATGTCCACATTGTAATGCACTTAAATTGAAAAATTAGCCAGCCGGGATGTGTTGCGCGTCAGGAATAGTGCAACTTCCAGAACTTGAAACACCATCTGAACCATTGTCACGTCAATCCACGTTCAACGTGCGCTAATGAGATCAACACTTGCTTGAAATCATCGCCAATGTGGCGTAATGTTGGAAAAAGTACAGCCAAGATCCATCCGCTGAAACATTCTCAAAACAAATGTTAGATTTCGGCGATGGAAAAGTAGCTGTACATGAAAACACTGGATGCATAAAATTGCTGACCGATTTCTGCACAATCATTAACTCGCAAAATGCTCTCATTGAGCAGTTATTTCCCGATATACACATACAATACTTGAATCATAAGTGGCTGGCAGAAAGAGTAATTTTTGCATCAAAAAATGTGGAGGTCAACGCTTTAAATTTCAAGATACAACAAATGATTCAAGGGTACTTGAAGTCATACAAATCTATCGATAGAGCTTGCGATACCAACGAAGCTGTAAATTATCCAGCAGAGTTTTTGAACTCATTGGATTTGCCAGGCATGCCACCGTACCATTTACAACTGAAGGTTGTGTCTCCGGTTATTTTGTTTGTAATTTTAACCCGCCAGGCTGTGCAATGGCACGCGATTAGTCATTAGAAAATTGATGAAAAATGTTGTCGAGGAAAACACTTTGAATGGAAAGTTCCGAGAAGAAGATGTATTACTATCACAAATCCCTATTATTCCCACAGATGTGCCAATCGAATTCAAACGGATTCAATTTCGAATTAGATTGATCTTCTCAATGACAGTCAATAAGTCTCAAGGCAAAACGATATCCGTTTGTGGCTTAGATTTGGGCACACCGTGTTTTTCACATGGACAATTAATTATACACGGCATGTTCTCGCGTGGGTAAACCACCCAGTTTGTTAGTGTTGGCTAAAGATGGAGTCACTAAAAATATCGTAAACTCCATTGCACTAAGAGACTGATAAAGTTATTTTTTAACTGTCATAATTTGTGATAGAGATGTAATTTGAAATTTATTAGTTAAAATAATAAAAGTATATACACAAATAATTCACAAAAAAATGAATGTTTGGTGTTTTGTTACTTTTATAGACCGTCATCGTTCACAGTGCTCCATTCCTCTTTCAGTCATATACCACATCCCCACACACTTACAATGAGTTAGTTGATTTTTATTTGACTACCAAAATATTCTCTAGAAATAATTTATATGGCAAAACAACGTTTGTGTCGGGTCAGCTAGTAATTTTATGATTTAAGTTTGATGTTAAATTGATCTTTATTCGAATGTATGTAAATGTATATACTGTTTTGGGATTTAACTAATTCACGTTAATTTGTTAGAATTAATGCCTACTATTTTGATTTTTCCAAACTGGTTCTTAACATAGATTTCGAGTCAAAATTCTGTATAAGGTGGGAGTCTGGACAGCTTGGTCACTAATATGGTAATATATATTAGGGCAAGAGAGTGAGCTAGTTGTTAAATTATTCGAATTCTACTTTATATGTATGAAGAGATTAATCTACACATTTTATTAATAAAACAGTCAAATTTTTTTTTCTGAATGAAATCTTTTCTAGTATAAAAAAAATAATTTGCTTTGATTATTTGTTTTTACACTATAACAAATTACCAGTCAAAATGATTCATTTTGTCTAATTTAACTAGTACAGAACATTAAAAAACTTAAATTTCATTGTTTAATCATAGTTTCTTTACCTTTAATGTATTGATTTACTGTCAGTTAAGCTTTTTAGTATTGTCTTTTGCATTAAAGACACAGATAAAAGTGTATGGTAAATTGTTTTTAATGTTATTTTTATTTATTGTATTTTTGTAGAAAAAATAATTTTTAAAAAGGGAAAATGATGGAGCAGTTTCAAGTTGTCACAAGTGGTGGAGCTGTTGCCCCTCAAGCTGCTTCTCATGTTGCTGTATCGGGTGGAAATGGAAATGCTGAACAAGTTGCTGTTATGCAAGGTTTGCAATCTGCTGTTCAAGTTTCTGGTGCACAAGTTACACAGTTATCTCCACAACCACAAGTAAGCATTTCTCCTCTCAATATATCTTTTTGAACAATTTTAATACATTAGGTTATGCTTTTCCCTTCTGCAAGTATAAAATTATGGCATTTATCATTTTTGCCAATCATTCTGGTTTATACCAATAGTTATCAATATTATAAATAAGTGATTAATGAAACACCTTGTTATATCATTGTAAAGAAAATTTATCTTGTCAGACTTATTACTAAATTCCATTTTGGGAGCAATTCAAAAGCATTTGTCAACCCATGGCCCCTATAACTCATAAGTACCAAACTCGGTCCTTCCTCAGACTAATTCTTGATTGCAAAAAAGAGAAGGAATTCCTATTTAAGAGAGCATTATGTAATTTTTATTCAATTTTGGACACTATTTTGTTAATAATACTGCAGAATAACTTGAACATTTTCTTCATTAAACCAGATTAAATATTGGGTTACTGTTGACGAACCCTGATTATAAGATAAAACTTTTATTTGACAAGAATGAAAAGTTATTATATTGTACATGAAACATTTCCTGTTGTATTTAGTTTTCCATATATTCAAAACTAAATATCTTGCATATGTTTAATGAATAATATATTATTTTTTTTATAGGTGTTACAAGTTTCACAAGGCGGACAACCAATCATGGTGCAAGGTATCCAACAAGGCCATGCAATTCAGATACAAGGTCAAGCTGGACAGCAAATGCAACAAGTATGATTAAACATTCTCTTTTTTCAATTATCGTTTAAAAACACCTCTTTTTTCAATTATTCTTTAAAAACAATGTTTTTATTTTCAAAATAAAAAAATCTTTGAAATATTTTAGATTCAAGTTATTCCTATTGGTCAGTTATCGGGTGCCCAAGGTCAACAACAGGTAAAATTGTTATTGGATATTTTTTTGTTTTGTTTTCAAGTGAATAAAGTATTTTAATTGTGTAATTGAAAAGGTTATTTTGGTGCAATTAAAAAGATATGCCAATACCCAAATTGTATATGTTCATATATAAACTAAATGAAAGAAAATGTAGTTCGAGTTAAAAGTAACAAAACTTTTTATTTTTTAAAATAAAGATATATAACTTATTCTTCCCCTCCTTCTATATCTATTTTTTGGCTTGACATTAAATTAGTAATGACAGAGGAATTAGGAGCAAAAACATTAATAGTATATCTAAATGTTTAAATTTGTATTGAAAGACATATAAAGATTGATTTATTCTGGTTTAATTTTCTGTTTTCTAATAACCGAATAAAAATCTTAAATTCTTTTTTGTAGATAATAATTCAGCAGCCTGGACAGGGGCAAATAATTCAAACTCCAGATGGTCAAACATTAGTTTATCAACCTGTAATGGAAGGTTCCAATTTTATACAGACTCAAGGAGGTAAGATTTTGAATCAAATAAGTTTGGAATTTTTAACTAATATAATTAAATTATTGAGTTTGAATTTTTTCTGATGTTTCTTTAAGTACATCATAATGAACTTTAAAAAAACCAATACTTTTTTTCAATGAAGGAACTTTGATGTATAATGTAATACAAATAATTCAAACTCCAGATGGTCAAACATTAGTTTATCAACCTGTAATGGAAGGTTCCAATTTTATACAGACTCAAGGAGGTAAAATTTTGAATCAAATAAGTTTGGAATTTTTGACTAATATAATTAAACTAGCTGTTACCCCCCGCTTCGCTGGGTATTTCATGATGTTTTATAAATTTTTACTGCTTATATATATGTATAAATTATTGATATCTAAGTCCTAGCATTAAGAATTTGATAGTATTGAAAAATATACTTATACCTTTAACTGTCGCAAAAAAAAAAGGCAGAACTCATCTAATTTGTATTTTCTAAAAATCTCTAAAATTGAAGTATAGAATGATGTTTGCTCTTTTGTAACCCATAAACCAAGTGGATTCCCGCAAAACCAAATTTCGGTGGATCTCTACTCCGTAAATTGAACATGCAAGCCAAATTTCAAGTCTAAATCTAACAGAAGAAAACAAAAGTTTTACTATCAATATCCCCGTAATCCCGTTGCGAGCCGTTTTCCAAAATAACCGCTCTTAGCGGATTTCAATTCAACAAAAGAAAAATGCTAACCAAATTTCATTATTATAGTCCTTGTAGCTCGAAAAAAGGAATTTTTTTTTGTCAATACGTCCCAGTAACCCCCTGCACGCCCCCCAGAACTTGATTTGCTTAAAATACATTCTTAGTGGATCCCTATTCAACAAAAGAAACATGCTTAACAAATTTCAAGTATATGGGTCTAACAATTAAAAACAGGAATTTTTTTCCTGTAACTCCTCTTGAGCCCTCGTGACCATCCTTGGAGGTCAATTTTCGTTTTACTCTTTGTTAGAGAAACTATTCCATGAAAGGAACATGCCTACCAATTTTCAAGCAGGATGATCAAATAGTTTAAAATTGGAAATATTTATTGATTACGCCTCTTAATCTCCCGAAATTAAACTTGGTTGTTGATATTCGCAAAACCCATTTTGTAGCGGTTCACTACTTTACGAAAGGAATCTGCTTATCAAATTTCAAGACTGTACTTCTAATAGTTTAAAAATGGGGATAATTATCTATAACGCCACTTGAGCCCCCGCAACGCCACTTCTGGGTCTGTTTTCACAAAACCCATTTTGTAGGGGAATTGCACTCTATGAAAGGAATCTGCTTAGCAAAATTTGAAGACTGTGCGTCCAATAAATTAAAAATGCAACAAAAAAATTTATCTATAACGCCCCTTGAACCCCCGCAACGCCACCTAGGGGTCGATTTTCACAAAACACATTTTTTAGTGTATCTCTATCCTATGAGAGGAATCTGCTTACCAAATTTCAAGACTGTGTGTCTAATAGTTTAAAAATAGAAATAATTATTTATATCTGCCCTTAACCCCCTGCAACACCCCTTGTGGGTCAATTTTCCCAAAACCCGTTTTGTAGCGAATATTTACTCTATGAAAAAAACATTCCTACCAATTTTCAAGCAGGTAGGTGAAGTAGTTTAAAAACGAAAATATTTATCTATTACGCCTTTTCATCTCCCGCAACGCCACTTAGAGGTCTGTTTTCCCAAAACCTTCTTATAGTTGATCTCTACTCTATGAAAGAAATCTATTTATCAAATATAAAGACTGCGTGTCTAATAGTTTAAAAATGGAAATAATTATCTATAACACCCCTTAAGTCTCGCAACGCCACTTGGGGGCAATTTTTACGAAACCCATTTTGTAGCGTATCTCTACCCTATGAGAGGAATCCGCTTACTAAGTTTGAAGACTGTACGTCTAATAACTTAAAAATCCGAATTTATAACGCCCCTTAAACCCCCCGCCCCCGCAACACCCCTTGGGGTCAATTTTCCCAAAACCCATTTTGTAGCAGATGTTTACTCCATGAAAGAAACTTACCTACCAATTTTCAAGCAGGTAGGTGAAGTAGTTTAAAAACGGATATATTTATCTATTACGCCCCTTAATCCCCCGCAACGCCACTTAGAAGTCTGTTTTCACAAAACCGGTTTTGTAACTGATCATTATTCTACGAAAGGAATCTATTTATATCAAATTTAAAGACAGTGTGTCAAATAGTTTAAAAATGGAAATAATTATCTATAATGCCCCCTAAGCCCCTGCAACGCCACTTGGGGGTCGATTTTCACCAAACTTATTTTGTAGTGGATCTCTACTGTATGAAAGGAATCTGCTTACCCAATTTCAAAATTGTACATTGAGTAGTTTAAACATGGAAACAATTATTTATAACGCCCCTTAACCCCCCATTACGCCCCTTGTGTTTCGAATTTTGGAAAATCCGTTTTTAGCTGATGTCTACTCTATGAAAGGAACTTGTCTACCAAATTTCAAGTCTGTAGGTTGAATAGTTCCAGAGATATCGTGATTAGTCAGTCAGTCAGTGAGTGAGTCGCTTTTCTCCTTTATATATATAGATTATTGAGTTTGAATTTTTTTCTGACGTTTCTTTAAGTACATCATAATGTAGTTTAAAAAAAACTAATACTTTTTTTCAATGAAGGAACTTTGATGTATAATGTAATAATATGAAAAATTTGCTGGACACTCGACACGCTGAAGTGGGATTTGGTGCAACTGTTTTAACCTCTACAATAATGAACTATTGGCACTTATTTATGGTGTAGAAGGATTTGGTGAAAGAAAATTGTTTGATTTTATGAATTCTACTATTTTTCCTTTCAAAGTATTCATTCATATGTATTTAAGATTTAATAATTTGAAAAAATTCAAAATAATTTAAGGTTATTTTTTTTTTTACTGGTTCCAGTTTTTTGTTGCATTATTATTTTTGTGTGGCTCAAATGCAAAATATCTTTAACAGAAGAAATTAAAGAACTGTTTTAATTTGTTTTTATAAAGTCTTATGGGGACTTTATTTGCATAATACTTGTATAAATTTTTAATTTTTAAATTTTTTTTCTGTATTTAGGTATTATACAGATACCTTCTGTAACAGTTGCTCCTGCAACGCAAGTTGTACAAACGACGACAACTACTGCTGCTAGTCCTACTCCACAGACAATCACTATTCCTTCAAATGTTCCACCAACTAATATTGTTATGGTAAATTATGTGCTGATATTTATTTTACTGTATTATTAATGGGGGTGCATTTCAAATGTCGAAAATCTTTTTAATGAATCAGTCATTTAATTTTTTAAAGTTATTTTTCTATTCTCGTTTTTTACTTAATATAATTTACATTAAGTTTCCCCCCTCCTATATTTATTTTTTTATAAAATAAATGTACACAATATCTTAGAGAGAAAAATTTGTAATAAACATTAATTAAATTTCTGAGCTATCTTTTGGAATGCAAGATTCCACATAATTCATATTTATTGATGTTTGATTATGTGATGATTGTTAGTTTTTATTATAAGTTTTCTTACTTAATCTTTTCACAAAATATGACTACATTTTTCTTTATTTAATATATTTTTTATAAACATTATTATCAAATTAATTTTATAAAAAAATTTATGAACAAAAATTATTTTTGTAAATTAATTTAGTTGCAGGCTATATGTTTTGACTTTCTGATATTATGCCTTCATTAAAGTATAAGATGTAGAACAAATTTCTTGAAATTATTTCAAATGAATAACCTCTTAAATTATTAAATGAACCATATTTCTTCATGCATTAAATTTTACTGAAAAATATACATTATGGTTTATTTTCTGTTGTTGTTGCTAATGCCACCTGATTGAACAATGTCAGATCAAGATCTATGAAAACCATTGTGCTAAAGGATGAGATTTTATGCCTATCATTAGTTGCAGCTTTGAGCACCATACAGGAGACAGTATTGTTTAACTCAGATCCTCTTCAATTTTGAGGGAGGTGGTCAGGAGCCTTCCACCTGTGTTCCCCTTCCACGAACCTTTCCTTGTATCTTGGCGAATATTTAGAGTTTCTATGCTACAGAAGCACTACGCATTTACAAACATCCATGCCTTCTCTGGGATTTGAACTCGGGTCTTGCGTCACTAACCATGTAATGTCTAATGCACAAAATATACAAATGTTTAAATACAGCCATGTCTCCTAAAACATTTTTGTAACTCTCATCACAGTTTACATGGCTGGAGGAAGCTGCCATCTTATGTTGTGGTGCTTTGAATTTCTCTGATGATTTGCTTAACTACAGTGCCATTTTAAAGTAGAATATTGGTTATATGAACAACCAAACACTTTACTATCCTATAAGCAATGCATTCATAGATGTCTTCTAATTTCAGAAACTATGGCTGCCATACTTTTACTTCTTAGCATGTACATTATTCACCTTTACCTTGCTAATTTTCTTTGCCATATTTTCATGATACTTTTTGTGATTCATTCTCAAGAAAACTATTTACCACAAACATTTATTGGAAATTAATTTAAGAGCTAGTATTTATACAGTTTCTTTTTCATTTTCAAATTTTATTTTACTTGCAATTCTTTCAAACTTGTGTAAAATTTGCAGCAAGTGGTTCCTGGTAATACTGGGATTCAAGCAGTCCAAAGGGTACCCCTTCCGGGTGCTGAATTATTAGAAGAAGAACCTTTGTATGTCAATGCTAAACAATATCATCGCATTTTGAAAAGGCGACAAGCTCGGGCTAAGTTAGAAGCTGAAGGAAGAATACCCAAGGAAAGACGGGTAATGATTTTTTACTTAATAGTAGTTTATGTTGTTGCGATTATTGTAATATATATATATATACTAGATGACCCGGCCCGGCGTTGCACGGGCTTTTACCTAGGGTATTACTTAATCCCCATGTTAATTTCCTCTTTTCTTTCTGACGCCAGCACTTTTGTGTGGGTGTGAAGCGTACGATGTGAGTGCAAGGCCCATGAGTGCGTATCAATGGTTTTCTCGTTTAACATTTTCCCTTCTCTTCACAAAATCAGTACTTCCAATATAATTTTTCGAAATTACTTTTACTACTTTATTTCTTTTCTCTTCACTTAGCCCAGCATTGCACGGGCTTTTACCGAGTGAATAACTTAATCCGCATGGGGAATTTCCTATTTCCCTCAGTACGATAGCACTTATGTGTGTGTATGCGCGATGTGAGTGATTTCTTTAACTATGTCATTAAAACTCCCTTTTTCAAAATCTGTTCTTGCGTTGGTGTGGTGTGGTAATTAGGAGAGATGGGTGAAAGCTCGGGTGTCGTCCTAGTCACTTGACCATGGTTGAAAATTTCGAGGTCCGTCGCCAAAAACTCTCGAATAGGCGAACAGTGCGAATTTATAAATCACTCGCTCACTTTTCAGTTCTTTCGTTGCAGTTTTTTAGCTCCGGAAACGAAAATATGGCCTTTTTAAAAATAGTTGTATGTTGAAAAAAGAGAAAAGCAGAAATTTTTCAAATTACAAAACTTCACTACTATTATAAATCTTGAAGTAAAATTGTGAGGATTTTTTGAAATGTTCGACATACGGGAAAAATTATTAATTACTAAGTATTTTGAGTGTTTTATTAAAGTTTGTTCAAAAAAGTTTTTGGCATTTTATTTTTTAAATCACTGATACTAAAAGTTTTAAAAGTAATTTTTATTTAAACGCAACGATATTGATTCATTTCACAGTATGAAATTCAAAAAGAAAATAATTCTATGTGATAAAAATATATTTAAGAATATTTCCTTATATTTTTTTGATATTTTTTTCTTATATTCTACTGTTCTTCAATAAATCAATCTTTAAGAATAAAAAAAAACTATCGGTTTAGATGCGTTATATGAGGGAATTCCCCTTTTTACTACGCAGCTAGACTCAAAACTACCTCAACCTTTCCCATCTTCCAAACAGAAATGTAACGCAAAGTGAAAGACCTTGACGCAATTCAGAAATAACGTCGAGATCACCGAATGAGCATCCTTTACGGGAATCTGGCAACGTTTTTTCCGGATTCTTCACATTTCCGGCAATAAAAAAAATTATGCCGTGATAAATTGAAATAAAAACCATCCTATGTTTTAAGTTGGACGAAATGACACACAGTATGCAAAATTATATTATGATCGGTTGAGTAGTTTCGGAGTCCATCGCGGACAAACAGTGTGACACGTATATTTTATATATAAAGATATTAAAGAAAAGGGAATATATTTTCATTTTCTTTCTTTGATTTATAATATTTTATATTAATTTAAAAATGCTTTCTTACAGTATATAAAAAAAAAGAAGCATTTTTAAATTGTTTTCAGTAAAATGTATCAAATGTGTAATGAGGAAATTGTAGTTTATGTATGGTATTTTATTTCATTCCATAAGAAGAATTGTGTACTTTTTATTGACTTTTCATTTGAAAATGTTTTGAAATCAATATTCCATTTCATCTGCAAGAAACAAAAGATAAATAAAATAATGCATATAAAAGGAACAAATATAAATTGTATAACCAAAAGTATGCTTGATAACCTAATAGTTTTTTCTTTTTTGGACAAGTTATATTTTACCTGAAGAAAATTCATATTTTACATCATAAAAAATGCATTTACTTCATGTTTTTAGTATATTTTAAAAAGAAATATATAAAATATTTACAATTTTTAAACATTAAAATTTGTTATGTTTTGAGTATTTTACTGAAATTTAAATAATTTCTAATGTGTATATTTAAAGATTTTATAGAACTTATAGTTTTGATACAATTACAATGTTTTGTATTTTAGATTCTAAATTCCATATTTTCTTATTTCTTTTTAATTTTAATTATTTTTGTTTTTAAAACTAATTTTTCTTCCAGAAATATTTACACGAATCTAGACATCGGCATGCAATGAACCGTGTACGAGGAGAAGGAGGACGTTTCCATTCTGGTTCAATGAAAGATGAATTGCTTATGCATACCAAACTTTCAACAGATTCTCAAACGAATACAGACTCGGAAGGCTTGGGTAGCAATAATGGAATATCTGATTTGTCCAGTTTAGATGTACGTAAAAATTTGTTTTTTTTCAAAGGAAATTGTGTTGACATTTTGGCATATATTTTAGTTACATATCATATATATTTTATATTTAGTTATATTTATTTAGAGATATATTCGTTTTTAAAAGTAATATATATATTCATATAAAAATTCAAATTTATTAAATGACATCAAATTATGCATCTTTGTATGTTTAATTTTCACCAATAGAAAAGTTTGAATGAGAAATATGTTTTGGGTACTTAACATCAACAATATTACAGCATTTTTGGTACTTATTGGCAAAAGAGACCATTGGTTAGCAAATGTTTTTTTGTGTTGTTGCCAAAGACTGTCATTGACAGTGCAAAATAGGACTAAATTTGTTAGTCCAACAAAAAAGTGTATGGCTTAGATAAATAGAAACTTGGATCCCTAGAACCAATTCATTGTATCAAACAACATTATACAGATAACAGACTTTACATCTCTGGCAACACTTTTGTTCACTTCCATTCACAACTTGGGATCTTTTATTCAAATATGCTATTGCAGAAAAATTTCCTTCTCTAAGGAAAAAGCATACTATCTATTTTTTTCATTGGCGACTTACAGATTTTCAGCATGGTATTAAAACGGTAGAAAATTTAGGTAGCACCCAGTGTAACAAAGAAAACGACAGTAAAACTGTTGATATGTATATTAGGTTATTGCACCTGAAAAGATTTGATTTTCTGTGCATGTAAAAGTTTGTTTCCCTGTTTGTTTTTGGCATAACCTCGTACCATTTTTTTTTGGTATATGACTCAACATAGTCATGTTGTCCATTCCCTGAATCGGGTTTCGATTTTCTCGAAAGTGTTCCATTTTGTTATTTGTTTTGAATTTTGTAAGGATATGAATATTATTCAACCAATATTAGTGTAGTTTTTTTTATGTTATGGACTTCCATATAATTCTGCAAAAGCTGCACACATTATCAACTAGCTATTTTGGGGGAGTACTGTTAACTATAAAAAAGTGCAGTGTTATTTTGAAAGTTACAAATGAACCATGTAGAAGACACAAAACATTTGTGAAAAATTCTCTGAAAGCATTGGCAGAAACAAATCCTACTTTTTCTATTATACTGCTAATACAGTGCTGAAATGCATGAAAAATTGAAAATTACATGCCCATAACTTGTTAATCGGCAAGAGCCAAAATTTCTCCACAAAGCTCAATCACATGTTGTACAAAAAAATTACAAAATTAAATGAATTAAAGTATGAAATTTTTGCATCACCCACTTATTCACTGGATCTTTTACTTTCGGACTTACTTTTTTAAAAAAACATTTAGAGTAGTCAGTACAGGCTAGGCGGTATGAAAATGAAGACAGTCTGAAAAATTCCATATAAGAGTTTCAGAGATAAGAATTTCTTTAAAACAGACGTCTATGTATTAAAATCTTGTTGGGAAAAGTGCTTTGAAGGAAATGGAGCATATTTTGATTAAATAAATAACTTTTAAAAAAAGATGCAGTTTTATATATTTGCTTAAAAATCTGACATTTCATTTGCACCAACCTAGTAAACAATGTTTCCTATTTATCATATTGGCAAGTAATTATTTGTCACAATATTTAAAAACAGTGCTATCTATTTATAATATTTGCATCCAATACAAGTCAGAATTTGGCATGTTTTCTGCATTGTTTGGCTTCATGGTCCCTATATCCAATAAGTACCATATTTTTAGTGATTTTTATAATCTATTGCATTTTAATATTTAAATTTGAGTTTAATATTTTACATTCCATATTTTTGTAATTATATTTTACGTATTTGCTGTAATAAAAATTGAATAAATATTTAGAGTTCCATTTTAGTT
Organism: Trichonephila clavata; assembly: GCA_019973975.1. Taxonomy (NCBI): domain Eukaryota; kingdom Metazoa; phylum Arthropoda; class Arachnida; order Araneae; family Nephilidae; genus Trichonephila; species Trichonephila clavata. Next base: position 57,341 of record BMAO01011750.1, read on the forward strand.
TGAATCTATTTCTTGATTAATGGAATAAAGAAAATGATTTATGTGTTACCACTAGTCACTATTTCGTGTGTTAGTTTCTTTATATTTTCAAGTTTATAAATGTTTGCTCTTTGAGTGTAGATTAATGTAATTTAAAGAATAAAACATACAAGGATACTTAAGCTAGTAACTTCATAAAAGATATGCAGTATACTGCTAATTTTTTTCTTTTGAAATTAAACGTTATTGTTGATGGCAAATACTTTTGATTATAATTTAGTGCAACTCTTCAATTATTCAATAAATTCACATTTTCTTTATTCAATAAATTCACATTTTCTCAATGTGTAAAGGTAATTTTTTTCAATTATAAAATTTTACTAAAATAATATATAAAAGTTTTTATATTCTAAATGTATAACATGATTTCATTTCATTATAATGGTGTAACCGTTAATTTATTTTCATCTGTACAAGAATATTATCTGATTGCTAAACATTATATGTATAGTATTAATTTTAATAATTCTAGTTTATTTAAAGGAAATATAGTGTAAGGTAATTGAAGTTTAATATTATCTATGGATGTTTCTTTGTTTAAAAGAGAAGTTTTAAGAATACCTTTCACTCAGTTATGAAATTATTTAATAACTTTAAAAAATGCAGAAATATTAATCAGAAAAACTAGCATTATTTGCAGTTTTGCTTGGAATAGAAATTGAAAAAAAAATTATTTATCCTTTGGTTATTATTTATTTCATTAAGAATAATTTTAAAAAAATCATATATATGAGTTTGTATATATTATTATTCCATATGTTCATATATTAATTAAAGCTTTTGTGTATTAAAGAATGTTCTTTTTTATACCTTTAATTTTTCATGCTTTGATTATAGTATGGGATTATTAATGTAATTTTCCTTAAATGTAACCTAATTTTATAGCATTCATTGATAATGATATTTTTGATATTCACGTGGCAAAGAAAATCAAATTGTAACTGTTATGCATAGCATGGATCTTTTACCTATTTAATGCCTTTCTATAAATTTATTGCTATCCTTTTGATTGTTGCTTCCATTTATCCAGTAAAGCAAGTAATAGGTTTTGTTAAAAGTAAAGAACAATCAATGTTAGCTGTATTTTTACAGTTCCTTATCCTAACTCTTAATGCAGCATATCAATCATAGCTTGCTTGTTTTTTATATGTATTAAAATAGGGGGCCTATATTAAATGTTAAAGTAACTTAGTTGTATAGTAACACAGTCCTAAGTAAATCTATAGTGGCATTTTTTGGGAGGATAAATGGAAATTAAAAAAAAAAAAAACCTTTGTATTAAACTGTATTTGTTTTAACTGATAAACATAAAAATATTAACATTTGTACAGTAACTCAACATTTATTCGATTTCAGTTCATTATAACTAAATATTTGAAGTTTAAAATCCATGTCACTTGTGTAGTTTTCAAATAAAATTATTATTTTTCTTTTCATGTATTTCATATGGAGAACCGAGTAACTATTTTGAATATTAGGTTAGCATTTATATCTGAATTCTTTATTTATAATTATTAGTTATATTTTGTGCTTTGCTTCAATAACTCTTTAAAAGTGAAAAAAATGTATATTTCGATTGTAGACAAAGATCTAATATTATATTGATATTGGAAACCTTTTTAAGACGGATAAAAACTCCAATAATATTTTGCTTTCATTATTAGAGAGATAGCATTGCATTTTATTATAATGTTCATTCATGTATGAATCAATCCTTCTGGCCATGGTAGCCTAGTGATATGGGTCACGAATTTGTGACTATCATGTCATGAGTTTTGAGTCTTAGTGCAACTGAAAACCCATGTGTAGAGGGCCTGATGCATGTTAAATCTGTTGAGGGCCAATGTCCTTCCATTGATTGGTGTAGTTGGGAGTGGGGTACCAGCTCAGATGTCGTCCTCATTGCTTAATCAAGGTTTAAAATTGCGAGGTCCATAGCCATTAGCCCTCATATAGTGTTTTAGTGTGATAAAATATACACTCACTCACATGAATCAATCCATTTTGGGGTATAAAATTTGTCAACATTTGATATCCTGTATTATATTAAATAAATTTTATTTTCATGTCTTTTAACCCCCTTCGGGACTAACGTTTCATATCCATGCCAGCTTGAAACACCGACATTTCCTTGAATGGCTCACATTTAAGACAGTGTATTTCCCCCTCCACTCCCAAACAGCTCACATGTGTGCCACACACCTAGAATGCTTTGTAAGCTGCATTTTTTGGCAATAGCTGGCATAATATTTTCATAAGGTTTGAGATTCATGTAGATCTGACCTTCTACTCAAAATGAGAAATATTACTTGCATACACGTGATTTTTGTTTTATAAACGTAAGGGGAAGGGAATGTTTCCAAATTGAATGCTTAATGACTGCTCTTGAAATGAACACATGGTTTTTGTTTATAGGGAAGACAAGAGTTTTATTTTCGTTAGAGCATTTGGTTTGGGTTTGCAGTGTACTTTTTAATGGTTATTGGATCTCATAGACAAAATTATTTTTTTACTTTTATTAGGTCGAAGCATCAAAAATGTTTAACTGAACTTGGAATAACAGAATGATGCAAAATTGATTCTAAATTAAAATCTGAGAGTAGTGATAGTGACAAATAATGTTATGATTGTACTGTTAATTGTGAATTTTATGATAATGGTATTTCGGACATCTGTATGCCAATTACATCGACAAAAATTGCCTCTATGGGCATCAACAATAGAAAAGTTATTTTTCGTTTGTTCACATTCCCACAAAAACACTCTAGTAAATGCTTTATTATGAGTGCAAGAATTGTAATATAGGACTCAGAGTAGATTCCTGTTTTAAAATTTTCATACTAAAAAGAATTTTAAGAAACATTAAGTTTTTAAATGTATAATGTTAAGAGTCATTTAATGTAAATAAATACTAACAGTAAAATGTTTAAAAAAAACAACAGAAAGTAAAGAGAGTATGTAAATACGAAAAATAAAAAGCACATGTTAATTGTGTACTCTATAGAACTATATTAAATAACATGTTCAAGTTTTAGTATTTTCATGGCTTTAGGCTTAACTACACAAAACCTTCGCCCGTGAGTGACACTTGCGACAGAAACCTCAGGCCCTGGCGGTACGCACGCATTTATGTCCTTTGTCCTGAAAGGGTTAATACCTCTTCGTGTTAAGGCAAGAAACTACAGATTTTCTAAATTTTAAAAAATGTCCTGATAAACAGATTTTTGAACAAGGTTTTAATCAAAAGTTTCTTTACCTCTTAAATTTTTGAGTATTTGGACTTTTGGTTACCTGAAAATGTATTCTAAATTTAGTTTAAGTAAAAACTTTATAGTAAGATTTGATTTTAAGTAAAAACATTTTTAACAAAGGAAGTTTTTGTAGAAATCAGTATTGCTAATTGGTATGTTGTAAAAAATATTGCTAGGAAATTAATACTATTGCAATTTGCTGTTTATGATGTACTTTGAAATCTGTTGGGAAGGACGATTTTTAAGTCTTTTGCAGTAGGTATTCTTATTGCCTGAAACCAATCGGACATTTACAAAGTTAAATTTGATATTTTGTGTTGCAATTAAACTTTAAGTTAACTACTTCTGTATTGTGTTTGATGTTTTCTTCCAAAAATATCGCATCTAGACATTATTTAAGATTTATATATTTTATTGCACATTTATAATTTATTTTTTAAATATGTGTATTGTGAGAGTTTGAAATAGTCATAACAGGCAGGTATATAACAATTTCAAATAAATGTTATTTAAAAACACAAACTATATATATATATATATATAAATTTTTTTCTTATAAAAATTTGAATTTTTATTTTTGAAATTAGTTTGTAGTATAAATATTGCATTAAATGGAATTTTATTAGAAATTAAGATAAGCCTCATCACACAAATTTCAATTCTTTCTATTTTTTGTTTTGCTTTTAGTGTTAGGTGTTGTTAACTATTTTGAATTTTTTTTTTTTGTTTTTTTTTCAGTGCCTGTATTCTTTTTCATATTATGAAAAACATTTAATCAATAAGAATTATTTTTGTTTTTTTGTGCATTTTTTTACTGTGTTTAAAATTTCTTATTTTTCTTATTTTATTTTGTTGTTTATATTATTTGTCACTTTTAATTTAATTGAAATTTTTATGAACTGGTGCTTAAAAGTAACTTTTATTCAGAAATGATTGCTCCTTTACAAAAATATCTTTTTTTAAAACAATATTTATTTAAAAGTAGTGTGCCTCATAATAGGATTAAAAATTGGTATTATGTTGAATTTCAGGTGGTGTGTTTTGAATAATTAATAATTAAAAATAGCTAAATTTTTCTAAAGAAATGTCTGTTCCTGTTTAAAGATGAATTGTATTCATTTTGAAACCTTTGATTAGATAATTTTTTTTGAAATAAAAGCATTAGTATTTTAGATTTTTAGTTATTTTTCTTTTATTTGTATTATTTACAAAATAAATTTACTTTCTGAATAATATTTATGAAGGAACACTAAGAATTAAAAATTTTTATTGAACAATGTATAAATAGTATTAAATGTATAAAATTAGTTTTTAATAATTTTTATTGCTAATTACTTGATAATTGTAAAAAAAAAACTTTGTCAATGTATAATTTCTTGGTGAGTTACCATTGATGGAAAATGAAATGTATTATTTGTAAGGGTATTTTAGGGTATGCACACTCAAGAATTATATGAAAAACTATAGCCATTGTCTGTGGCAGAGTTCAAAGTATTTCAAATTAAAGCAAACATTTTTTTGAATATGAACTTAGAAGTAAAAAAAAAAAAAACTTGTTGAATTGATATCTGTGTAGTTCACAAAAAGGTTTGTCTCTTATATATTTTATAGACTGATGAAACACATTTCTCATTGATAATGTTAATTTGAAAAATTATATTTACTCTGATCTGACAAAATATTCTGATGTCTCGCTTCCATGACATAAAACAAAAATGATTGTATGATAGGTGTCAGCCGTGAACCCTGTTCATACTAAAGAAAAACTAAACTCATCAGAGCAACATCAATTCACCATTTTATTCGAGAGAAATCTATCTACTACATTCTTTTGGCTCCTTGCCAAAGACAAGATACACAAGCAGCTCGTTTAAATCATTACATCATTACGTCACCAATGAGTAATATAATAAATTCACCGCGTGACCCTGACACCTTCCCCCCGAGAGTCATATTAGATCCAAAGATCAAATATGGCTAAAACAACCTAAGGGTCACACGTTACACCCACAGAAAAAAACACTGCTTAAGCACTATCTTAAGATTATACACTACATAAAAAACCAACACATTAAATTTTACACAAATATACTACTTAACTTAATCATCTAAAAATAAAGTTTAAAGTTCAATTATTCTTAAATTCTTCTAAAAGTTCTTATTTAACTACGGTTTACACTTACAGTCTGGATAGCGCATCTGCATTAATAGTTTTGATCCTTTCATGTGACTTGCTTCAATGTCATGGCGTTGAATTGCCAACGCCCACCGCTGTAATCTCGGACATTGGGATGCAGCACTAGTAAGAAACACTAGGGGATTATGATCGGTTAGTAAGAATATCTTTGCTCCGCACAGTTAAGTTTCAAATCTTTTCAGAGCCCAAATAATAGCATACGCTTCCCTCTCAATTGTTGACCACTTTTGTTGGCTTGGATTCAGTTTCTGGCTCCCGAAAGCTATGGGATGAATGTTGTCTTTTCCATCCGACTGACCTAGACAACATCCGACCGCCGTCTGAGATGCATCCGTATGCAAGTAGTACGGTTTATCTATGTCTGGGACTTGCAATTCTGTAATTCCACATAGTGCTGTCTTCAACTCCTTGAAAGCATTTTCAACCTCCTTGCTCCATGGAATCTCATTAGGGACTTTCTTTTTCGTGAGCTCCGTCAATGGTAGAGCAATTTTTTCAAAGTTTGGAATATACTGTCTATAAAAATGCACTAATGCACTTCTCATTTGCTTCTTGTTCGTTGGTGCCTCTAAGTTCTGAATCGCTTTTATTCTTTCTTTGTCAGGTGAATGTCTACCTGAACCAATGACATGTCCTAAGTATTTAACTTGTTGTTTTGCAAACTCACACTTTTCTAAATTCACTGAGAAGTTAAAATGCTCCAATCTTTTGAAAACTTCTTCCAGATGATCTAAATGTTCTTCCCATGTATCAGAGAATACGGCTAAATCGTCGATATACGTGCATGCAAAGCCAGATATAGTTTGGACCACTTTAGACATGGCTCTTTGGTAGGTTGCAGCAGCGTTTCTTAACCCAAATGGTAATACATTCCACTGGTACTGTCCTCGATGAGTACGGAACGCTGTTAGATGTTTGCTGCTGTCTTCCATTGGTATAGACCAATATCCTTTCAATATATCTAGAACAGTAATAAATTTTTTCTTCCCTACTAAGAAATTCAACTCCATCATATTCTGCATTGGATATGCGTCCGGTACGGTAAGAGCATTCAAACTTCTGAAATCTATGCATAACCTAAGTGTTCCATCTTTTTTATGAACACATACTACTGGGTGTGCTATTTCACTTACAACAGGTTCAATCAGACCTAACTCTAACAATTCGTCTATCTGTGCGTCTACTTTCCTCTTTAAGTTTTCCGGTATCTTATAAGTTTTGGGTTTCATCGTTTCCTCCTCAGACTTCAGTTTTATCACGTGTTCACCAACTTTAGCTCTTTTTATTTTTCCAGAAAACAACCTTCTGTGTCGATGTAAAAGATCTTTTAGTTGATTTTGTTGCTTCTTAGATAAGTAATCCAACTTCACTATGTCCAATGCTTCATCATTCTTCTCAGCAGCAGGAACTGTTGGCGTTTCATATATCTCACCAAATTCATCATCGATATCATAAACAACTCCAACCGTTTGAACTCTCGCTTTGTATTCTCTAATCTTGTTAACATGCAGTAATCTTAAGTTACCTTCAGGCATCCGCAAATAATATGAATTTGCTTTTACTCTTTTAACAACTTTAACTGGACCTGTCCATCTAGAATATAGTTTATTCGTTGAATCAGGTATCAAAACAAGCACTTGATCTCCTGGTGCAAATTCTCGATGTTTCTTTTGCCTGTTATAATACTTAGCGTAGTTACCTTGTTGCACATCACTTGTTAACTTTGCCTCGCGGGTTGATACTTCTAACTTTTCTTTTAATTTTTTCAAATAACTCTCTACTGATCCCTTCATATTCAGAGGTAATAACGTGTTTCCAGTCCAAATTGACTTCAATATAGACAACGGACCTTTCGGCTCCCTTCCATACATTAGCAGAAAAGGTGGTACACCGGTAGTTGCATTGGGAACTTCCCGATAAGCCCATAGTAAAAACGGTATATGCCTATGCCAACTTCTTCCTTCCTCTCTAATAATGTGATACAACATGTTCTTGAGAGTCTGGTTCCATCTCTCAACTAACCCGTTTCCTTCTGGATGGTATGGTGTCGAAAAACGTGGGCAAGCTCCTAAAATCTTCAAAAACTCTTGCGTTAAACTTGCAGTAAAATTTGTCGCATTGTCCATTACGATCACTTCTGGAATGCCTGTTCTACTGAATATTTCGAGCAGTGTTTCACATGTACTCTTAGCCGTTAGTGCCTTGAGCGGGACTGCTTCCGGCCATCTAGAATGCTGATCCATCAAACAAAGTATATATCTATGTCCCTGTGACGATACTGGATCTACAGGACCAATTAGATCAACGTTTACCACTTGGAATGGCAATTCAGGACGAGACACGGGTGTTATTGGAATTTTGTCAACCGAACGAATTACTTTTCTGCACTGACAACCATAACAAGAACTACAATATGCTTTAATCTCCTTCACCATTCCTGGCCAATAAAAGGAAAACTTGATTCTCTGAGTTGTTTTATGAGCTCCTAGATGTGCTCCGAACACTGATTCATGTGCAATTTCTAGTATCTTCCTCTTCCTAATTTCCGGAATCACTAACTGTTTTATCCTATTTCCGCACAACAGCTCTTCATGGTACAGGATATCGTTTTCTATCACATATCCTCCTTTTTTTTCGCTTAGCAAAATTCCATGCTTCTTGAAGAGTATCGCAACTCTTTTGCTCTTTCTTGAATTTCTCTGTGTTATTTTCATTCTCCTCATCATATTCTGTTATTGTTGTCTCCTGTTCTTCCTCCTCAGTATTTACACTTTCATCTAACAATTTTTTAGGGGAATCTGATCTTAAGTTTACAGCAGCTGTAAATCTGGGATTGTATATTCTCTCTTGTTCTAATAATGCTTCATAAGTTTCAGTATCTAATAATATATCAGCGTTCAGTCTGTCCACAGTTGCCACCACCGTTTTAATTACCGGCGTAATATACCCGTTCGTTACCAAACCAATATCCACTTCTTTTAGTTCAGCCTTTAAACAATCACCAAATGCAGGTTGCAACATTATATATCCTTTGTAATCGACTTCTTTCCCTACTACACTGCTTTTAAACACGCTAATTTGTGCACCTGAATCTACTACAGCTTCATATTCTACTCCACCATAAGAAATTTTTACTATTTTGAGATCAGACATTTTTAAATGAACTGCGCTGCATTTCTTATTTTCCATTAAAACTTCGCCATTGAATCTCGCTGTGACTACTTTGCTTTCATCCTCAACTACTTTGACTTCTGCCACTTGCACTTCAGATACCTTTACCTCAGCAACTTTACCCTCGGTCTTTTCTCTCCCATCTTTCTTATCCCTGCAAAATCTCGCAAAATGTCCTACTCGTCCACAATTGAAACATGTAACTGGTTTTTGGAAAGAATTTCGCTTATCGTATCCACTGCGGTTGTTAGATTCTTGTCTATATCCTTCACTCAATGTATGACATCTTCTATTGAACGTGCAGGCTTTTCCCGATAGGAATTTCTATACGGTTGAGACGAAGTAGCTTTAGTGGCCTGATTATATTGCCTTGCGTTTTCATAATCATCTAACTTCTCAGCAAGATCGTCAACTGTAACAATTCTACCCCAATCATCAATAAAATGTTGTTGTATATCCCTGGATACTTGTTCCTTCATCTGTTCTACAATGACAAGTTGTTTCAGACTGTCAAAATCGTAGATATTTAGTCCCGAAATCCACTCATTAAAATAGTTCGCCAACTCAAATCCAAAATCTCGCCAAGTGTACTCGGTCGATTTACAATGCCTCTTAAATTTTATTTTAAATGCTTCTGGGCTCAATTTAAATCTTTTTAATAACATACTTTTTATATGCTCATAGTCATTTGCCTTTTCCTTCAGGTTCCCTCTCAATCAAATTCGCCATTTCTAACGGCAATAGTCCAACAAGATTCGTAACCCAGTCTTCTTCTTTAATATGAACTCTTCGTGCTTGTCTTTCAAACAGTATTAAGTAAAAACTTATATCACCTTCTTTAGGGTCAAAAGTACGCATTAATTTTTGCAATCCAACTGGTACGTGTTCTTGTATTCCTTCATTCTGAGAGTCCATCTCTCTCCTAAAACCATTATTCCTTATCGAAGCTTCTATCCTCAACTTTTCTAATTCATATTCTCTTTCTTGACGCTTTATTTCACCTTCTCTTTCTTGACGCTTTATTTCATCTTCTCTTTCTTGATGTTTTATTTCATTTTCTCTTTCTTGGCACTTTATTGCTTCTCTTTCACTTACTATTCTGTGCAGTAATTCTTTCGCGAACGCCTCTTCATACTCTTCACTTGCTAATATCATATTTTTTAAAGCAGAAACTTTCATTTCTTCCGTTAACAGTTTCTCCTAATTCTTCCGCCAAACACTTCAAATCTACCTTCAAAGCTCTTCCTAAAAACGCCATTTTACCAACCGTTGGATATAACTGGAATTCACAATCTTCAAAACAGTTTCGATGTCGCCAAGCTTCACAACAGTTCGCAATTCTTATTCTTGAACCAATTCGAAATCCTCAATCTTCAAAACAGTTTTAAATCCTTAATCTTCGAAACGATTCGAAATCCATTTCGGTTTTCTCGCACAAATGTCAGCCGTGAACCCTGTTCATACTAAAGAAAAACTAAACTCATCAGAGCAACATCAATTCACCATTTTATTCGAGAGAAATCTATCTACTACATTCTTTTGGCTCCTTGCCAAAGACAAGATACACAAGCAGCTCGTTTAAACCATTACATCATTACGTCACCAATGAGTAATATAATAAATTCACCGCGTGACCCTGACAATAGGAATACTTCTTTTTCTTCCACGGCTCTTGCATTTTTGAAGATATTATTAAATATCTATGAGCATGGTTATGAATGGTTTAACTATGAAAATACTTAGAGCTTTTGCAGCAATGAAATATTCCAATGTTGTACAGATTCAAGATAGTATTTGCTCTACATGTGTTAAAAAATATTTGACAGAAAACTTACAACATTTAAATCATAAAATTATCTTCTGCTGTCATTCTTGTATTTTTGAGGCTACCAAGGTCACTTTTCCCCCAATTTCTCAATATTTGACCTTTGTTATCTGAAAATCAATAAGCTTAGTTTTTATCAGACTATGCTCAAAGTGTAAATGCGTATTTGATTTGAAAATAACACATTAATCAGATTCCTTTTGCAATTATATATACTTCAATTCTGCTTTATGTTTGCTGCATCCAAAATGTTATGATATATGAGATGTGTTGGTAGAAAATTTATAAACAAGAAATGTTTAGCTTTTCATTTACCTCTGTCCTCTTATTGGTTGCTTTTTCATTTTCTTGGTCCTTGTCTAGCTCTGGAATTTTTCCTTCTGCTAGTACTATTCCAGTATCATTTTAGATAATGTTCCAATAATGTAGGTGTTACTATTGTTCATAGCAATAATTGTGTGAATTGTACTGTTGTTTCTCACATCATTCATTGTCATACCTTAAATACTTCTGTCAAAATTTTCATGCTAAGCAAATTATATAAGTTGCTTGGGACTGACATAGTGGTATTTTTTTTTTATAATTACTTGCATTATGTATTGTGTTAATAAATTTATGGTCATACTTTAATATTAAGGTAACTAAATTTCAAAGAATAAAATATTTCCATAAGAGCAAGTGTTACTTATATGGGTGTTATAATCTAAATTTTTCACATGTAGTGGAACAATTATAAAGGTGCCACTGAAGTCAAAATAGAAATATGGGAAGCAGAAAATGGAAAGAAGTCTTTGAAAGTTGATGGAAAGGTATGGCATTCAAATAAATTTATAATTTTTGATACTTAAAAATTTATCTTTGTGAAGAAAGTTTGGTTATATATAATTTTCACATCATTTGTGTGTT
>BMAO01011751.1:0-15014 GCA_019973975.1 Trichonephila clavata
CTTATATTCCATCTATTCACGAAAGGGTAAGTTATATCTGTCACTAATATACCCTTAGTTTCGTTCTTTAAAACGAACAAGTAATTCGGTTTAATATTATTTTTTCTGATAGTATAATGAATGATTTTTAAAAAAAAGGTGGTGAACCAAGACTTTTGTGGGATACAAAAGTGCTGTGGCTCAGGAGTTGACAATCACTGATGTAGAGGTTTAAATTTACTACTTAAGTGTGGTGTTGAAATTCGGTTAGATCGGTGTCAGTTAATGTGTTGTCTTGACCACGGCTTTAAAATTTGACGCCCATCGCTGTCTTCATGTTGATTCATATTTTGCCACGTTTATAAACATACAATACGATGCTTAAAAAATAATCAAGTGTGTCAAAACCATCTCCCGTTATTTTGAATTAAGAAAATCTAAGTATTTATTGCTCAAACTATTTGAACATTCCAAATCGGCATTCTTCACATTCCATGAACGTTAAGGATTGTTAATGCTAAAATGACAAAAACACAGCAGGTCGTAAATACGATCGATTAATTAACATGCTAATGAGATTTAATTAATTGCATTCTTGTTCTTACTTCTCGTGGGGTTTGTTTGTTCTTTGTGTCTCTTTTATTTCTTGTAAACGAAATCGATTTTCATTTGCCAAAACTTCGTTGAAGAGTGTCAAGGGGTTCAAAGAAAAGACAGCAAAGAAAAAATATAAACTATACGTTTTTTTCCGATTTCAAAATAGCTTGATATCGAAACTATATAAATTCTTATTTATCGAAAACCCTTAGTAAAATTTTCAACCAAACTTTTTAGTAGATTTTATTTTATTCCTAGGAAGTCCGTTTAAACACTTTTTATATCAATCATTTTTCCCCTAAATATTGTATTAAATGCTTCCACATGCAATATATATTTCTGCTTTTCTTATATATTGATTTTAGGTTAAGTATGTTTATATTTACATACTGGTTAACCACTCAGTCGTCACATCAAAATAAAATCGATTTTATCGAAATCATTCTTGAATTTCCAGATATTATATATATGTATGTTTTTATACAAAAGTATACATCTTTTACTATGTATATTAACGTTTGTGACGCCTGGGTGGCGTGGTTGGTTTGTCGCTGTCCTTCTGCACCCAAGTTGTGTGTTCGACCCTGGCCCAAGTCTGTGGATTTTCATGAAGCAGAAAATCGACAGTGGTCATGTCGTATGATTATACGACACGTAAAATATCCCTACAGTGTCTGTCTGGCTTGGATGACTTCGGCAAAATTAAATCCTTGTACAGGTTTGCATTGTCATAGCTCAGGTGCCTTCTTCTGTGGAGGAAACTAGACGCCCAAATTACCTGCGGTGATTGGTATCCGTTTATAGTAGTGTTTCTCAAACTATGGGGTGCGCCCACCTAGGAGGTGCGAGCACATTTAAAAGTTGAAAATAAAAGATTACTTAATAAAGTTATTAATTTATGGAAAGTAAACAAGCAAAATACATTCTAACATAATAAAAAATAAAATACACATTTACACTCATATATTAAATACACTTATAAAATGTATGAGTACTGCACAATGTATTTTATAACTAATTTAACAATACTAAATTACAAAAAAAGTTCAATAGTTATCAGTGACCCATGGGCTTTGTAATATGAAAAATTACATCCAAAATTAGTATTTATCTTGGTAATTTGTACAGTTTATAATTAATCCCTTTAACTGCCAATTAAAAGTTACTCGATTCGCTCCCCAATGCCACCGTTTTCTACGTAGGCACGCGTTTGTGATGTATTAGGAGGGGGGGGGGAGAATAATAATAAAAAAAAAGGTAATCATCTGAAATATATAATTTAATCCTTCGCAAACACTGTCATCGTCCTTTTATTGCATTCCAAAGCCTTCGGAATAATTTTAAGGACAGTAGTGCACAGAAAAGTTCGTACTTCGGAAAGACGTATATATACATCCGAGACGTTTATCTACATCAGTAGCACTTAAGAGGTTAATGCCTTGATGTAGCTTTAGTGTGAAAGTATAGTGTTATTGAATTCAATACATTGTTATTGTGTGGAGGGGGGCGCGATGAAAATTTTGATTGAATATTGGGTTGCAAATAGTGAAGCACTGGTCTCTATAGGGTTGTGCACTAAAAATATATTCCAGTTCCCGGAAAAAAGTACTAGGTCTGCAATAATAAAGCCCCATTTCGCAGCCCATTAGCTATAAAAATATTAATGTTTCTCGATGTAGATGTATTTCGATGTAGATTTTTTCTTGAAAATCTATCAGTATTTTCATAAAAGTTTACAACTTTTTTCGTTTATTTGCAGTTTATAATTTTAAAGGATACTATTGCATTGTACTGATAACATTTCTTTTAGTGATATACTATTTCATTTCTTGAACTTTTTACCGAAATATGATAAGAATTGTTGTGAAAGAATAATTGGTAATTTAGTACATAACAGCAACTTCTTCGGTGCAGCTATAAGATGTTGTTTGGAATTGTATTGCTACCTGAAAAATGGTCAGCGACATTACATTCTCACGCTTATAAGTTAATTCGCATGTAAGTGTTTCAATTTAATACGTGTCTCTCTCTCTGGGTTCTTCTAAACGGAGAATCTTTAACAGGGAAATTCTTTTAATGAATTGTTTGACTTGAGAACATCTTTCTGTAAAGGAACGATGGCTAATGTAAATGAAATTTGCTATTTAATGTCAAATGAATTGGTGTTAGAAGGTAATATAGTTTTATGGATAGTTTGAGTTGTGTGTGTGTATGAGAGTCTGGTATTATGGAATACCATTTACATTTGTAAAAATAACTTTACTGGTCTTTGATAAAAAAAATCTCCAAATTCCTCATGGATATAAACTATAAACAAATGTAATAAACTATCATTTGTCAAAAAATAATATTTATTTTGTTGTTGAGAAGAAAATTATATTTTTCGTAAAAAAATTTTTGAATGGAGGGTATTATGAAATAGTCGGGTAATATGGAATATATTGTTTAAGGAATTGGAAACCAAATTAAGACTTCATAAAAAGTAGTTATTTTTAACTATAAGAACTACAAACTGAAGAATACTTGAAAGTCATTTCTGCTTTGGATTTATTAACAAAAGTCACTGTCTATTACAGGGAAGTTGAGACTCAAAAATCAGCTGAAGTATTTAATTCTAATTTTCCCTTGTTGACCTGCGGAAAATTTTCCATTACAGAAGATGCATTCGCCCTCTTTTTTTTCTGATTATTTAGTTGATTGCGCATGAAGTCTGTTACAAATGATTCATCAGAATGGAATGTCTCGGGTTTTATGGAATATCTAGTATCCCATAATACCCGGCAAACCATCGTAAAAAATAAAGAACAGAACATTGTCGATCTAAAAGAATGTCCACAATATTACACAAACTGCAACTCTGTTGGTGTACATTATGCTTAACTTTAATGTTCGCTATAGATGAAGACGTAGAATAGTTTTTATAACCTCAAGCTCATTAAATTCTAGATCACATACACTATCTTTTCGTAATTATTTTTCTTCAAATGGTGATTATGCATCTAAACGCCGCTTAGTTATTATAATGAAATTTCTCAATAAAACAGTCATTATATTCAAATAAGAAGCTGTATATTTTGTAGTAAAGCCGTGGTTGGATAAATCTGAAGGTTAAAACACTTCTATTATTCTATAGAGCATAAACGACACAAAAAAATCAGTTAGTTATTTTCAAAACTTTTTGAGCATTGTTGTCCCGTTTGAAATTATCTAATAAAACACATTTCGAGTTAAACACATTTTGAAGTTTGACATCTTGTTTAAAGTTAAGTCATCTGCTTTTACTAAAACACTTGTAGTTTTTGTTCTAGTGAATGAAAAATAAAGCACTTGGTATTTTTATAAAGGGAACATACAATGGATTATAAAATAAAACCTTAAAAAATGGGTATTTCTGAAAAAAAATTACGATTTTAGGATAGTCGGATATCTTAAGGAGGGAACCACACTTAACTTCATCTGAAAGGAATCGTGTTATCTGAAGCCCCCAAAACAGTCGGTAGACGCGTGACGGTTTCCGCAGGTGTCATAATAGAGAAGTATACTCACTTCCATATTTGTAAAAGAAGATCTGCCACAGATAAAAGCTGTATGTAAGAAATCTTAGAGCCCTGTTTTGGTAGAACTTCTGGACTATTCTATGCTTGATTAAGGGAGCTCACATGATTGACGAATATCTTAAAAAAAGAAAACTCCCCTGATGTGAATTAAGCAGCAATATCTCCAAATTCTAACTTTATAGAGCACATTTAAGATGATTTGTGGAGAGCAATTGGAAGTCATTTTTTTCTTACAGAATTCCCCAGCAACTGAAAGCATGATTGCTAAGAGAAGTGGGAGTAATTTCGACATGGACTTTTAAGGTATCTGTACAACTTTGAAGAAATTTTTTTTAAAATCTGTAATATTTGCTATCAAAATATTTTTTACTGATGAACTATGATTTAAAACTATGAAAAATGCATTTAATATTTTAATTATAGCACATAAAAATTTTTTAGAGAGAAAAACGTATTGAAAATTGTAATTAAGTTGATTATTAGAATAACACACCGTACTCAATTTTAAAGAAAAATACCACTTTTTTGTAAATTTGTTGTTGTTCATCATAACAATTTTAGGGCTTGCACTATGTTCCTGAAGATAATCAAATTATTGCAATTTTTGTCATGCTTCGAATAATAGATCATTGAAAAATCATTAAAAATTATTACAAGACATGATATACATCTTAGTTACTACAATTGTATAAATTTTATAACCATGGAAATAGTAGGTTTTTTTTTAAATCTATAAAATAAATGTACTTATAAAATTTAAACTAATTTGGTTTACAACTTTTTCTGATATTTACGTTGTCATATGCCAATATGTTAAAAAATGTATTTTGAGATAAATTAGAAATAAATTTTAAACTGCAATTAGTAATATTAAATGCAATTAGATATACTTAAAATGCCCCTGATTTTATTTACACCCTCTTTACACTCTAAAACATTATTTTTTTTTTCCTTTTAGCTTTTAAAAATTTTCTGCGCTGCCTTACATTGGGTGTTGAATGCCGTTCTGCATCGTTAATTCTATTTACGCCAAAATGTTTGTATGATTTTAAAATAAAATAACCAGGACTACATTAGGTTTTTTTTTAAATGTCAACACAAACTTTGTACCCATCATTAAAGTGCATAACAGCACCCAATGTATAAGATTTTAAAGTTTTCAGGCACACGAATATATCTTTCAGTATTCTCTGCTATATAACGCCATTAAAACTCTTATTTAAATTTTGTGTTTTGCCTTGCGGACATTTAGCAAGTAGTTATTTGATACATAATTCTAAATATATGTACGCTTACTAATGTTTAGTACTTCATTGGATAAACCTTTATATTTTTCTTTTGCCTTTTTGCCACAAGAAAGTGCTCACTGATAGTATGACAAACTATCTTTTCCGATGGGACACTGTCCATGTATGGGTTTCTCGACATTTGATGAACAATGAAACAGGGCCACAATAGCATTTTGTTGAAGACCGGAGAGCTTTCCAACATTGCTACGAAGAGCAATCCCATGATAGTTTTACAATCGGTCAATAAAAGAGTTGGGGAGTTTGCGTTTACCAGACATATTTTTATTATTCGATTTTATTTTGCGCAATCTCACACCGACTCTCTTTTAAACATGACGGATGTTTTGAGACGCTATCTTTCCTATAAGTATCTTTGGCACTGATAAAACCCTTAGAATCCCCGTCTTCATAATAGTGTGCATATATAAAGTTTCGTTTTACAATAGAACCTTGAAAGATTCTAATAGAACCATCAGCTTCCATTTTTGATGTAGAACCTTGAAAATTGCTATGGCTTACATGATCTGCTGCAAAAGTTTCCAACTCAATGCTGTTAGGCATTTTAGAAATCTTTCTGCAGATGGGGCAATATGACGACATTATTTCAATGTCCACTACTTTACCAGTGTCAACAGACAAAGCTACGACACACCCATTCATGGAAGTGTAATCCTACGCTGCCATTCTTCAACTGAAACACAACATTCAACTATTTTATTTTTAGATGGATGTAAAACTAACAGTTTATAAGCTGTGTTTGCATTGATAGTTACTTAACTTCTGAAATCACAGACATGAGCTTGTTCTCATGATTAGTGTACGCAGTTTTACTAAACCTGGATAAATTTGACGTACCACATAATTTAAACCCTGCTGAAAAATCTTTACCAATCTGTCTCATACCATAAACAAATCCTGTATTTACTTCAAGACAGTTTAAAGTTTTCTTTGAACTAGAAAACTTTGAGTAAAAGTCAGTCACAATGTTTAAACCTTTTATAACAAAATTTCAGAACAAACCATATCTGGAATCCTCAGAAAGCAGTAAATATTCTTATAAACATCTTAGGCAACAAAGTTGTTAAAAAAATTAAGATGAATTCTATGTCCATAATCCTCTTACTAGTAAGTGGCTTACTTACATATCCTGATATTTCTTCATCAAAAACTCAAACATTTTAAACTTTGAGGTACTGACGTTCGTAGATGTTGAGCTGCATTTTTTGGAATTTTTATTGGTGGATCCATTACCACGAAGATGACGTTTTCTTCTTTGCATTATTTCTACGTTTAGAATTACCCATTTAAGATGAAACAAAGTAAAGTTTGCAGCAATAAAAAAGGATTAAACAGAAACTTATAAAGAGCTGCGCAATCGTAGGTGAATATAAAAAAGCAATAACGCAATATCTTTTCCTGCCAGATTCTGGATAAAAATATTAGTAAAAACCTGTTGCCAATGATATATTTGAAGATTCTGAAAACACAAATTCTTATTTTAAAGTGTATACTTTTTCTACAATTGCATATTTAAACGATACTTTGAAAATTAAAATTTAAACAACATTTTTTAAACTTCCGGAATGCAGACTTGTACTTCCGGTTTCAAAATGTAGCGACAGAGTAAAATTCAAATCCCATAATTTAAGTTCTAAATAAGATAGAAAGAAAATTTAAGCACCAATTTACAGAAAAAAAGCTCAAGTTTTAAAGAACATTAAAGTTTAAAAATCGAAAGTGTTGACGAAAATGACGTTTTAAAGGTGAACGGATTCCTTAAAGTTTTTGTTTCAGTATGAATTAGTGTTGAAAAACCTTCAAAGCTGTTCAAAAAGAACCACGCTCTATTTCAACATGATTTTGATCTATCCTGTAGTACTTACTTTAGAATCCTAACATTTTTAAAATGCACTCATCAATATGAGTGTTTTCTATAACTGTCATTCCGTATTTTTATACATTACATTATTTATACAAATTTTATTTCAGTAAAACTTTTTTTAATTCTTTTATAAAGTGAGGAAAAAATTAGAGGTGAAAATGTCCTTTATTTTCTACATTAGTTTATAAAGATGAAAATATAACTTGTGATTCCTCGAACACACCTGACTTAAAGCATAATGTATAAGTTGCAGTAGATATACATTGTAAAAGGAATTTATACTCAAAAAAATCATTTCCTTTTTAAATATAACTTGATAATGTAAAATTACAGAAGTAATTTTCAAAAAAGACGTCGATCAGAATTACGAGGTGTGTTACCTACATCTTCAAAGTTTGTCATTCAGTCAATTCAAAAAGAACAATATAAGAAGTAATAAAATGTACGAGAATTGTAATGATAATAAAAAGAAATAATCGCAAATAGTACTCGACAGCTAGTAGTTGTTTTTACTTATACAAGATCATTTTACGGAGCCAATGAGAAATTTGGAAGCATAAAATCACACGACGTAAAAGGCACTGAAATGATGTGTGAAATACCCGTTCATTTCATCTCGAGAATTTAAAAATTATTTGCATAAAGTGTAGCAAATAAGAAAAAAAATATATAAATAATGCAAGATTTTTATAGAATCTATATTTAAGGCGATTAAATATTGCATTTTATTCAATAAATTACCCGTTAGGCACACGTATATATTTTCTTCATCATAAAATAACAATACAGCGATTACATATGTTTTATGTACAGCTTAATACTTTTTTTCATGTATGTATATTTCGTTTGAAGATACAGCTTGCATTGATAAGGTTTACACAATTTTATATTAGCTGGAAGAGATTTTGAAATATATGTTTTTTAATTGAAATTAGTATATTCTTCTAAGCATGTCTGAAAAAAACTTTAAGAGGCTGTAAAACACATAAAAATACTCCAAATAGTGTTTTTTTTTAAAATTAGCTTAGTCATATACATTACGAGGAAAATTATTAATACTTTTAAAATTATATTTCTGAAAACTTAAGAACTGAAATTCACACTCAATTATTTTCTTAACTGGGAACTGTTTTATATTTTGCAAACAGTTTTATGGGACAAAATACGATTTACCTTAAATAGTCTGTGTGTGTACGGTGAGGTAAGAAATTATGGTCTTAAAATAAGTTTAAATCCATTTTTTAAAGGAATCTTTTTCTACTATATTTTTATTCAAGGAATTGTATATAAATTAAAAATTACATAAATCAATTAATAAATTTACAAGATTTCGTTTTTTTTTTTAAATTTTATGAAAGATACTTTCTTCAATAAAAAATATAATATTAACAAAAGAGTGCCGTTTTATGCGTATGCATGGAAACAAATAAAGCTAAATTTCATAAGAATACTCATTACATCTAAGAATGTCATAGTCAGAAAAAAAAATTTTCTACAAACATCCTCTTTACATAGACAAGTACATCTTTCAGGATATTTTCACAAAACACTAATATAATTTTCAAAATAAACTATAAAATCGTTTGAGTTAAAAGGATAATAATTATTTTATTGTAGCTAATTTTAGTATTTTTTTTACTTTCATATTTACCAATCTTTGAATAAAAAGTAGTTTCTTTTGTATTAAAATCAAAGCGATATAAGTGCATGAAATAAATAAGGCTCATAACTGGAAATAAGTTTTACTTTGACTATTAACAAAGACAACAAAGAATAAATTTATTGAGGAAATAGACTGATAAAACTTTCTTCATATGTTCCGCAAATTATCCGCTTCTTTCATTTTTTGAAAGTTGTGCAATGTTTTCATTTAGAACTTTTATGTTTCAGGCAACTTCAAATTACTTCTCATTTACTCTTTTGTACTCCCTTATTGTTCTCCGAAGTCTATCCAGAGAAGCTATCTTCTCTGCAATACATCTCCTATCTATCAGAGTCTGCAAAATAATTGCATCTATCTTTCTTATAATTACAGTCTTCGAGTGATGATGTTTACTTCTTTCAAACACATTGCTTCGAAAAGCAAGGCGTGAACTCCTGTGAAACTGATTATATTATTCCTCAATTTTCCTTACACATACCTCTACGGAAGAGGAGTATATGCTATTTACAACGCGCATAATAAGGGATTCTACTTATTCTCTGCTTCTCGGTGTCATGAGATTCCTGTCTTTATTACATTAAAATGATCTGAATGAATTTTTTCCCTATCGCATATTGAATTAGATATTGTTTTGGTCATAATAACTTTCGAATGTCAATAAATGTGTAGTTCAAATAAATAGATAAAATATAATTAAGAAAACATACGCTTGTTTTTAGTACAAAAAGAGAGTACCAGCTTTCAATACTAAACATAGTCTTTTAAAATAATCCATATACATTTCCTTATACAGTTTCGAAAAAAGAAGATATAAAGATAATGAATAAAACAATATTAAATAATAAAAAAGATAATAAAAAAAAAACATTAAATAATAAAAAAAGATAATAAATAAAACGAATATTAAAATATTACCAAGAGAATAATGAAAAAGTCATATTTCAATGCCAATTTTTGCTTTATATATCTTAGAAGATTTTTTATTAATTTTTTTCCTGTTGAGAAATTTTCAGGACCCAAACATTCTCAGGTTGCTGTAAGAAACTATACTTCGAAGAGATGGAATACTGCTGAAAATGGTCCATCTTTAAAAATATGTCTTTAGCTGGCACTGCAATTAGAGTTCCGTTTACAAGTATTCTGAATTTAAGTATTACAGATAAAACTGAATATTTTCTTTATGTACCAAGCTACATTATATTAAACATTTTTCAAATATTGTTTTAGTATTTTAAAATTACATACCACAAGAGCTATACAGCCCGATTTTAAACTGAAAAAAAATTAAATTTTATGAAGAAACCAGGATATTTTTAGTATAAGTTAATTTCTTGATTATTTTATGCCTACATATACATAATAACACCACACACACACACACATATATATATATATATATATTATATATATATATATATAATATATATATATATATAATTGCTTTGTATTTCAAAACGTTTCTGAAAATATGAGGATGCTGAATAAACTGTCCGTCGTAACAAATGCTATCAATGTTATGCAAAAGTATATTTTGAATTAAAGAAAAGTTATTTTCAGTCATATTAATATAAAAATTGTGTTTTAATGTAGAAATAAATTGGAAAATAATGTATTAAAAAATTAGAGTTTTACGTGCATTATAAGCTCTTGTTTTATGCCTTCACAAACTTTAAATGCCTTTACTTCAGACTTTCAGTTTGAAGGTGGAAGTCCTAAGGACCTTTTTTATTCATCATAGAGCATTTAAATTTTTGTGTAAACTTCCAAACGTATGTTTTATAAAAATTAGTATGGATTTTTTGGGCAGAGATCTCTAGTTATTTTTACTATTTTAAAAAATTTCATAAATTTACTATTTTAAAAATTTTTTTGTGTTTTTTACCAGGTTTTTCTAGAAAAATAATTATTTAAAAATCAACAATTAATAGATTTCCAAATTTATAATAACTTTTGTTTGCAATAATCTAAGAGACATAAATAACTTTAAAAGACTGAAAAGAATTAAAAAGTGAGCATTTTTAATAAATATTTGAAAAAACTTCAAAAATTCTTAATTTTTTTTAAATTGTAAGACAATGGCTGGTCAAACTGTCACTTTTTACTTCCCGGATCAAGTTAATAATATAATATGAATAAAATCATAAATTATTTTTACACTTATTTTCTCCAAATAATTTTTAAAGTTAAAAAAAAAGGCTATGTTTAACATCAACCAAAAGTACTTAATGTCTTAAATTAAGGAGTGTGAAGAACTTTACTTTATGTATTTCATGTTAAGGATTTGTATGAAAGACAAGAACTATATTTGTCTCAATATTGCAAATCTTGCTTCAAAGGAAATTGCATCGGACTTTTGAAAAGTTTGCACAAACACTTGAATGTGGTCTCTCAATTACTCATAAACACCTGCGTGCAACCAGAAAAATTAAAATTTATGTCAATTATATATTTAGGTATGCCAATATATTTTATTTTAACTAAAACTTAATTTCATCATTTAATGACAATTTTTGTATTCTATCGTATATGAATGCACTAAATTCCTTTCATTAAAGGATTTCCCATCGAAACCATAATTTTTATCTGCACTGTTTGTAGCTTTCTTAAGGATAACAATTAATTAATCGAATAACAATACAATTATATTATTTTATTTATAATCCTTTGAAAGCATTGAAATATTTCAACGTAGTTTATTTATTAGAAAAACGCAAGAGCCAAAGCAAAGTTATCCCCCCCCCAAAAAAAAATTATTTTTGTTTATTCAAAGCCAAACTGATTTGAGAATTCTCATGTAATTTCTTAAAAACAACTCAGCGACATTATTTAGTTATCTGTAAAAGTTTTTTTCTTTTGAAAGATTTAAAAACAACAATAAAAACAATGAAACTAGAAAGTCCCTACAGTAAAATTCTTTAGATTTTCTGATTAATTAATTATTTCTCTCATTTAAAAACTTGGAATGATTCGATTAAAATATCTTCAAGAGACCCTTTCAACATGTTTCATTTGTTTTATATTTACATTTTTGATTCACTTATTTAAATTGGAATTTCGAGTCTTATTCTTTTATTTAAGTTTATTCGAATCCTATTAAATGGAATGTTTCCGTAATTTAATTTGAAGTTTGAGACTTTTTTGAGTGTGGTAAGCATTGGAAACATTTTTGAAGCAAAAAGAACAAAAAATAAATAAACATCGATTTAAAAGAATAAATAGAACTAGATTTCTTAGACTTCCTTGGACGAAATTAAAATTTGAAAGGATGTTATGAATGTATCAGTAAATATGTGTGCTACATTCCAAGCTGAAAAAAATATTCATGAAATATCCGTGTATGCACTATAATTAAAAGGAACATTCACAAACACGCAGACTCACACACACGCAGATTCACAAACATGTACACACATACGCTTGCTAACACACATACAAATAGAGTTGTATGTACTTTCAAATATTAAGCCCAAGTTAGTATTAAAATATTTAAATGCAGTTTTTATTTGACACGAAAATTCGTACAAGATCATCACATTAGAGTATATGTATTGTAATTTATTTTACACACACACGTACGTCATCTATAGGTACATTAAGTGACACTTAATTAATTTACTGTGATCATGCGTCTTTATGATAAAATTGATGAATCATTTATATAGTTATATCTGCAGTTATACATCTGAAAATTTGGATTTAAGAAGATGAATTCATGAGTTCTTATTTTTTAAATGGATTGCGAATGATAGATGTAATTAAGATTGAAAGATATTGATAAAATCTAAATTTGATTTGTTAAATTACTGAATGTATTGGATGCTTCGGTGATATAACTTTGACAATTTTGAAATAAGAATATAGTAACGGCATACACATTATTGTCATTTTCGAAGCTTTCCTACTCAGATGCAATCAAATCTATCATGCTTTGTTATTTACTTTAATTAAGTCAATGCAAATATTTTTTTATCTTTATTTTAAACCTTTACTCCATTTTATCTTTTTAGAAATTAACAAAATATCGGGGTTTTTTTTATAGAAATTTGAGCAAAGAAAAAGACATTACGTACTTTCATTAAACATGGTTATGAAGCATTTTTGTATTCTCAATAACAAAATACTTCTTAATTTAACAAATACGTGTTTGAGCTGCGCAAGGCATCTGCGCAGCTCAAATATTATTCAGATTACATTGTTATTGTTCAGATTTTTATTATTGTTCAGATTATTGTACTACGCATATTGTTCAGATTACATTAAAGAACTGTATTACGAGAAGAAATGTAAAACAAAAAATGAGAGAAAATATAGAAGTAGCGCGGATCAAATTATCTTTATTCAACTGTTATTACTGTAGATTTTTTAATTCTTTCAAAACTTGGAAAAAGTTTATAAAATTTGAAGAGAGCTTAAAATTAAGAAGGCTTGTAAATGCCTCATAACACGTAAATATTTCCCTTCCTTTTTCAATTCCTACTTTTAGCTCATTCTCTCTGTATATTTACTAAAAAAATATTTATCTTGTTCAAATTTTCAATCGTTAATAAAATACTTTCTATTCATCCAATCATTTTCAAAGAAGTTTTTATAACTTGTACTGGATGACACTTGATGTTTATACATTTTTTTATCAAATATTAATTAATTAATAACCGGTTTTCGACACCAACTTAGATTCATCTGCATTATATATATATATTTACACTGGTGTCCAAAAGTTAAGTATAAATCGTAAAATGCAAAAAAAAAAAAAAAAAAAAAAAAAAAAAAAAAACATGGAGTAAATAGTCGTAAAATTATTACAAATTTCTTGCGGATATTAATTGGGTAAAGAAGAAACATTGGGTTTATACAAAACTTTTCAGTCAACTACATCCTGCTCGAAACACCAGCGCATGTCGGAACGCGGAGAAACCAATTCACGCAGCATAGGCAGTTCAGACAAGTTTCATCCAACTGCTGTGCGAAAGAACGTTGTTTATCATCAAACAAAGTGAATGATGGCACAAACACGCCAGTTGGACATGTTTACGAAAGGAAAAATCGTTGGAATGCTGGAATCCTCACGATTACAAACCGAAGTGTCTCGAATTCTGAATGTGGACCAGTCTGTGATCTGAAGACTGTGGCAGAGGTTTCAAAGAATGGGACATGTTACCCGACAACCAGTAGCAGGTCGACCCAGAGTCACAGTCCCTCGGCTGGACCGATATCTGGTAATAAGTGTACGACGTCAGAGCGGCAGTACTGCCAGAGCACTAGGTTCGGTGCTCACAGTCGCCACAGGAATACGAATTTCGAGACAGTTTACAGGAGACTCAATCATGCTGGTATGTATGCCAGAAGACCAGCAGTTTGCATTCCTCTCACGTCCACGCATTAACGCGCTCGTTTGAACTGGAGTTTGAAAACATCAACATTGGAGTGTGAGAGAGTGGTCCAATGTGATTTTCAATGACGAGTCTCGGTTTATTCTGAGTCGTGGTTCTCGGCGGGTAACGATATGGAAAGAACGTGTAACATAACGGAAATACATCAGTTTCCATCAAGGGAAGTAATGGTATGGGCAGGCATTATGATGGACGGCCGCAAAAACCTCCATTTCTTTGACACGGAGTCTGTGATTGCTCACAGATACAGAGACGAAGTTCTTAAACCTTATGTTCGCTTGTTTCGAAGTGCTGTCGGTCCTTACTTCATATTCATGGATGATAAGGCGCCATGTCACCGAACGGTGCTGATTGATGACTTTCTTGAAACGGAAAACATCCAGCGCATGTCGTGGCCAGCGAAATCATATCGAACATGTATGGGATATGCTCGGGAGACAAATTGCAGCCCTTTCGCACCCCCTAAGCTCCCTTACAGAACTGAAGAGAGCTCTCCAAGAAGCTTGGAATTGTTTGAGACCACAACTCATTCATCTCTCATACCAAGTAGGGTAATCACTGTGCAGCGTGCCCTGGCTGTCAGAGGTGACGACACGCCTTATTAAACTGCAGCATCAGTATTTTATTTAATGTTTTTTATATTTTTTCTTTAAAGTG
>BMAO01011752.1:0-20177 GCA_019973975.1 Trichonephila clavata
ACAGCAAGCAGTAAAATTAATTATTCCTTATTCCCCTCACATTGTGTCTGTGCAATATATAACAGATTCTACTATTATTTTTTTCTTCCTGGTATAACATTTTTAATGTCGTGTAATGTAGTTCGTCGCACGAT
Source organism: Trichonephila clavata (assembly GCA_019973975.1). NCBI lineage: Eukaryota > Metazoa > Arthropoda > Arachnida > Araneae > Nephilidae > Trichonephila > Trichonephila clavata. Next base: position 135 of record BMAO01011752.1, read on the forward strand.
TAATTTTTCCAAAAATTTATACAGTATTATCTAATTGACTGAGCATCGAGGCGATCTGAGTTTCAGTAGAGCACTAATTTATTCTTTTAGATAAATTCCAATTTTGTTTTTTTCTCCCGTGTGCAGCGTAGTATCATGTGTTTGAACGCGACAGTTAAAAAATAAAAATCTAAAAAAAATTTGTTTCTAAAAGTACATTTGTATTGCTTTTTTTACTGGAAATATCTATAAACCCTTGGGTGGGCTTGATTCTCCCGAGTAAGTAAGTAAGTAAGTAAGTCCTTCTAATGAATATGAAATCTATGATAGAGAAAATCTACTTCATCGATTTTTATTCAGCGCTTATTTCATATGGGAAAAACTAATCAAGCATTTAAAAAAAGGAAGCCTAGTGGCCATGTGGTAGCGTATCGTGCTTGTCCGCCACAGGTCCGGGATTCAAACCCCGGGTTGGGCAAGGTCAGCTCAGCCTTTCAGACCTTTAGTGGGTCGATAACTGAGTACCAAGCTTGCTTGGGAACAAAGCATTAGGAGTTTCGAGGTCAGACTGACCACCTGACCGGAACATCTGATCTTTCAACTCTGCGCTCAAGGTCACAAAAACTGAGATGGGCACAGTAGCAGTGTCCCTCATGAGCTGTTGCGCCACTGGGCTTAGTTTATTAAACAAAATGCTCTTATAACAGTAAAACACACATACATTTTTAATCTTCTGCACACTAAATATCTGCCAATATATTATACAGAAATTAGAAAAATCTCAGCTTAAATGACGGAAAATTTGAATGCATGATGCGTTACCTCAATAAAAGCGAAACCCTTAGTTATACACCTAAAAATAAGACTTCCAGTTGGAACATGATTTTAATATGGTTTTGCACATTTTTTCTAGAATGTTGCATGTCTTCAAGCTCTGTTTACCACAATTTTATTGTTCTGTATATGATTCTCCTTGTATGAAAAAATAAGTAATGCTTATTGAATGTTGTACTAGAATAGCATAAAAGAATATTGACAACGGACTTCGGATCATCCTAGAATGATAAGGAGGACTTCTGAGTTGTTACTCCATTCACCTTTCAAGCCTAATTCAATGGGATAAATTCGTGATGGTCACATGATAAATACAATTGAATACATGATTTAATTCTGCATTGAATTAAATCATGATTTTAGACTTGTACTTGCTATTCTACTTGTAAAATTTTGGATACAATTTCAAATAAATAAAAAAATTTAAGTAAAGATATTCGCCTTAAAAATTCTTAAAATTTTTTTTCAATTTTTAAAATTTTTTTATCACACGTGTATTTTTAAATAAAATGCATTCTGTATTATTATGTTCGTTATTATTGTTGACAAATATGTACTTCTCAAAAGAAAGTTTCTGCAAAATGCAAATTTGGAAACCGCGAAGAGCGTGTGAATTGATTGGCTCTAAACACATGATTGTATTGATCGTATGAATATGACGTCACATGAAATTATGATCTGATTGGCTTGAAACACGTGATTGTCGTTATCATATGACTATGACGTCCTATGAATTTAGCCCATTTAGCGGGCAATAGGTGGTATGTATCTGATTGTTTGGTGGTTTTTTTGATTAATATATCGGTTGTTATCGTAACGCCAGAAACAATTTTGTGGGTTATTAATGATGAGTATAATTCTGAATCACACCCGACAGGTGATTATAAACTCTTCTGAAACCACAGATGGCATTTCGTTTTCCTATCTGTTTCTCATTAATAATAGCACCTTCATTGTTCTACACAAAGCAGTCTTCAAAATCGGTTTGACTTGAACGATGGAATTAGTTATCCATGACTCTCTTTCCAATTGTCGCATTCTGAAAGCAAAATATCCATTAAAATCATTCTAGGCTGTATTCAGAAGTGTTATAAGGGAAACTAATTTTTAAAGAATTCCCAAAATGATGAACAAAAAAATTCATCAATGTCAATTAAAAATATAATTTTTTTGGTTGGTACTGTGTGTGTGTGAAAAGCAAACGATATAAGAGACTTTAAAATAGTGAAACACGCTATTTAACTATAGTATTTTAAATGAAGAATAAAAACTAAAATGATGTGTCACAAAAACAATTTGATAGATACGAAAAAAGAAATTAGAAAAAAAAAAAAAATCGCCGGAGAAAATCCTTATGATGCAAAACAAACTGGAATGATTAGAAAAATTCTACTGTAGAACTTTTTCAAATTGAGAGTTCATAGAGTAATTAATATCATTGGTTTCAAAATCATTTCCAACCAGAGGATAATGGTACTGCTAAACTAATTCATATTCATAAATTTTTGTTTGCTTACTTAACTGTTTTAATTTTTGTTTCTCTCAATTTTGTTTGATTACATTAGTCATGATACATTTTTAGATTTATTTGTGATGAATGCGAGTCAGTTTCGTGGAATTATTAGTATAAATATGAGACAAATATTATTTCAAAATACCTTTAATCAACATATTAACTAAATAAAATTCTATATATTTATTGCTAGAAAGTATTTCACATTTGCAAAGAAATTAATTTTAAAACAAATTTTCTGCTAAAAGTTAATATTTGGCAAATAAAAATTATATATTAATAGTAAACTATTCATCAACAAGAAATAATTACAAATGATTAGTCACTTATAATTATGTTAATTAAAAAATTTTTAAATATGAAAAAAAGTTTTTCATTTTAAATTAAAACAGTTGCCAGGGAAAAAAGGGAGATTTAAATTTCTTTTACCCTTTAAATGTTCGAATTTAATGTGATGCTTTAGATTTTTTCTAAGAAAGCTTAATTATTTATCTATTATTTATCAGAACCTATAACTGTTTAGAGTGCAATTATATATATATTCTGATAAGTTATGTTCACATACATTTATACTTATTCTTATTTTAATTATATATTACGCAAATGTGAGATTAAAAATTATTTTGTAGTATTCAGTAGCTCGTTTTCTTTTATTGCAGCAACAGACAAAATTCTTAATCCCCCCCCCCCCGTTTCGTATCATCTGTATAAATCAGTGGTTCTCAAACTTTCAACATTTGCGACCTAGTTTTAAATCATAATTTTCCTCGCGCCCCCTCCATACAATAACAGTATATTGAATTCAATAACGTACTTCGACGTACAGCTGCAATACAATTTTAATTAGAAACCGTACATATTATCAAGATAAGTATTCAACTTTGTATATGACAAGCCCATATAGGAGTCATAGTAGTTATTAAACTTGTTCTTAACTTAGTATTGATAAATTAATTATCAAATACATTGAGCAGTACTGATACATTTATAAGTATATTATATGATTGTACAAGTACATTATATTTTTTATTATATCAGAATGTATTTTGTTTTACGTCATTTCAGAAAAAAATATTTTCTTAAAATAATCTTTTATTTTCGATGTGTTCGCGCCCCCCATAGGGTTATCATGCCCCCCAGGAGGGCATGCCCTACAGTTTGAGAAACGCTTTTATAAATCAAGCAATCAAATCACGTTATGCCTTCTTCAACTGTTCCTTTTGTTGTCGCGATAACCTAGTGGTTATGGTCTAGAGGTGTCGAGGACGACACCTATGCCAGCTCAGGTGTCGTCCTCGTCACTTGATCGAGGTTCAAAATTACAAGGGCTCCGTCACCAATAATTCTCTTGTTGCTTTATAGTGCGACTTTAGTTGACTCTCAACTCAACTGTTCCGGTTAATTGTAATAGTTTTCTAAGTGTGTTAAATTTCATTCCATTTTGCATTTTATTTTGTATTATATTTAAAGAAGGCCGTGGTAGCCTAGTGGTCAAGGTAACGGACTCGTTGCCGGCGTTTCATGAGTTCGAACCAAATACCACTGGAGACACGCCGTGTAGAGGGGCGATGCACGTTAAATCTGTCTATGCTCAAACGTCCTCCCGTTGGTGTGGTGTGGAAGTTAGGAGAGGAGTGTCATCTCAGGTGTCATTCTCGTCAGTTGACCGTGGTTTAAAATTACGAGGTACATCGCCAAAAGCCTTCGAGTACCTGAATAGTGCGACGTTAATATTCCCTCCCTCACTCATCATATTTAAAGAAATAACCTTTATCTTAACGTTTGGTCACCTGTGTATATTCGTATGTTAACAAAATTAGTTGTGAATTGTATCAATCTATTGAGAGGAGCAAACTTATACATAATCATTACTTCCCTCTTCCACAGTCTATTTAGCATTCAATAAGTAACTTCTGATAGACAGAGGGAAAAAACCAAACCGCGAAGGTTGAACCACTGATTTCGTCGCACGAGCATGTTTCTTTCTTTTTTCTTACCCCTTTTAATCTGAAAACTACGTGAGCAGAATTCTACCTACGGGATGGAACGACATACATGGTGATGAGGGAAGGGGGGTAGTTGTACCGATCGTGTCTTAACACCTAGAATTAATGATTGATGATATTCTCTTTACAAAGATTACATTAGTAAAATTACACTTTGGGTAATTATCGGAACACACAACTCTTTCCACGTACATACAAATACTCCATTTCACATTTATTTTAATCTTATATATTGCTACTTGAATCTTTTTTCTTACTCTTTTTTCTATTTGCAAACATAGAAAAGAAGGAAATCCAAGTGACTTTTCCAAAATTGCAATGAGCTGTAGTAATGAGCATGGAAAAATAACGCCCTGCTGCCCTGTGGGTTATAAGTTCGAAGCTCGCTATCAAAGCTTAACTGGGATTTTTTTATTGTAAATAATGATAGTTGTCCTAAGTTTTTATGAGGTACTATTTTCGAGTAGAGAAAAAATGAGTTCGGATGTTCTCCTTTCACAGGTTCTGGCGTAAAATTGTGTTATTTAGTCACGGTCAACAATATCTAGCTCTAATAAATTGAACAAATCATTAAGCCATTTTATCATTATCAGTGTTAATACAATTCTTTTGAAACGTATCAAAAGACTTGTAGCTCCTATTCTGAAATTAGTCAAATTAACTTGATTTTTCGATATTTTTTTCAGCTTTCAAGAGTAATTGAATAATTGCGTTCGCGGGAAATATATCTGCTAAAGGGTTTCAAAAAGTAATGTAACAAGCCCAATCAGAGTAAACATTTATTCAGTTCATAAAAATATATGTACAATGTAAGAAGGCTTCTGAATGCTGACCTCTTTAGTATTCCTTTAAAGGTCCGAAGAGATGGAAATCACTTTGTGCAAGGTTGGAAATGTTTGAAGGGTAACCCAATAACTACCAACGAAAATGCTCTTTCTTCGTTTAGCACATAGATTCCCAACCTTTTTTGAACTGATGTCCCCTTTTCTAATGAATATTTCGATACCACCCCCTTTTCTAAGGAATATTTCTCGATACCGCCCCTCTAGAGAAATAAGAGTGTACACAATACATGATGAAAACAACAGTTAAATTTTTTTTTAAAATTCTATTATAATAGAATGTATTTTTAATTTAATTTTTTTCCTAGCGAATCTGAAATAGCTATTTCCACAAATATATTTAAATGTGTAATAATATATATTTTAGTCATAGATAGGATATATTGTTAGAATTAAAACGCTACTGAATTTCTTCTTCCTTTAAAAGAGTGAAATAAAAGTTTTAGTTACCTGCTATAAAGACAGGCAGGGGGTTTCATGATACGAAGTAATTCATAATAAAAAAACTATTGCTTTCAAAATAAATATAAATTGTCAGTTTCAGCCTTTAAAGAATCACACGTAAATCCCTGGTTAGCATATTTAATTATGTTTCTTGGATAATATACGTAATAAAATGCAGTGGACGAAACATTTTTCCTACTGCTCACATACAAAGACAACTCGTGCACTACAGAAATTAAAATGCACTATATCATTCATTTTAAAGTAGATCTGAATGCAATATAATCTTTATGCTTTTCACATCCCCATCCCGAACTACTGAAGTATGTGAATTTTCGTACATGTGATATAGAAATAATTATATACATACAATCAACATAGTAAACAGCATTAAAGTTTACTTTTGTTAGTACATAATCATTTTTTAGTCTTCTTAAGACTATATTTGGTTAATCTGCTTAAGCCCCTCCGTGCCATCTCAACGCCCCCTAATTTTCTCTGGGTCTTTTACTGCCCCCTGAAAGCCTTAAACGCCCACAAAGGGGCGTTGTCGTCCACGCTGAGAACCTATAGTCTGGCACATCTGTTCTGCTTTTGTCGAATTCCGTGCATCAAAACCACACCTATCTTCGTGACATATCACTTGTACCGTACACTTCTACCAATTCCCGATGAATTTCAGCTGGAGAATTTTTCTTTAAATGCAAAAACCGTATCACACTTCTTATTTGAATCGCAGACCATGTTTACGTCACCGCATCCATCTTTTAATTGAAACCAAGTCGTGTTACTAGAGGACTAGCACCAACTACCGCTACCGTTTGAATGCTGTGATAGTCTTCGTTATTTTCAGAGGGACTTTTATTCATACGGGTAATTTGCACACCTGCCAGATCTCTTGTTACCTTATTTTTTGAAATACCTACATGTTATAGGTACTTATTTTAAAGTATACTATAGAAGTTAAGGCGATATGGTACCATCTTCACAATTTTTTTTATTTTTAATATTTGATATTTGGTTTTAATTGTATTTTATAAAGGTTAATAGAAAATAATAATTCCATACAAAAAAATTTTAAATTGTTGTAAAATGTTTGCAAAATTTAAATTTTTTGAACTTTTAAAAACATTTTTCAAATTTCTAAGCCTTTTTTAAATATATCTCTTTTCTTTCAAAATTTTTTTCCAAGTACCTTAGAATAAACTACATAAAACTGTGCATTGTTTTTTTTCTGCTATAGCTCTGTAAATTTTTATTAATTTTTTTTATAGTTAAACTGCTAAAAATTCTCAAAAGAACATTATTTTTGATTTTGAAATTTTTTAGAAAAAGTACTAAACATGTTAGGGCTAATTCCATGCACAGTTTTACAAAGCATGCATTTAAAAACATGTATAAAAAATTTCAAACCCATACTTCAATTATCCAAAAAGTTTTAGGGTTTTGAATAATAGTATATGTACAAAAATTCAACATGAAGAAATATGAGTTGTATTCGATATTGAACATCGAATAGTCTGAAACTTTTATGAAATGTTAATTAGCTTATTTAAAACTGCTTACCATAAAAATTACACAAATGTAGAACAATTAAACACTATACTGCCATAATGAATATATCGAAGAAAACGAATGAAAGATATATATTTCATAAAACTTTATCTTAATAATTATAAAAAAATTAATACACACACTTCAGAGCAAATTCCATGCTCAGAGATAATGCACAGCATGTACAAAAGATGTTTATGCCTTTATTTTTTATTTCCATGATTTTAAAAGCCTTCGCATGTTAAATATTGTACACGATTAAAAGCAAAAGCAAATAACAATTTATAGGTAAAATACATCAAAATCTAAGAACTGCATATGTGCATTTGTTTAAATAAATATCTTAAAATATTTTAATAATAAAAGTGTTGAATTTCACGCACATGGGATATATATATATATATATCACCAAAAACAAATATATAAAAAAGGGAGAGTTTTTCTATTCTTGCGAGTAATATTTTTAATTATCTGAGTTATCAAAATGAGATTTAGTAATTTGTGCTTTGGGAGAATCCGTTTTGAAGTTTTAATTTCATTCATAATAATATCATAAAAAGGACGCACAACTTTTAAATCTTGACCAAATCCATTTGCTCTTCAATAAACAATTCAGTAACTAGAATTTTTGCATGAATTGCACAATTCTTTCTTGAAATGATTTGTTACTGCATATTTCCGTCTCATTTACGAGCGGTAGAAAAATAATTAATTCATTTTTTATCAGTCTCTTTTTCTAGCAGATAATCTGAAATATATGCGTGGTAGTTGCTGTCCAGCATCAAATATTGCTCCATAACATGATAAAAAAATGCAGGTAAAGCTTTGGAATTTTGCGGGCATGTTTTTTAAAATAAGCCAATAAAAAATTTCGATTGTTTGATGGTTTTTAGGATACCATATCGTCTTAATGCGAAACACACACATTCACAAGCACACACACATACACACAAACACACACATGCGTGCATTGTTGAAAAGCTTTAACCAACATTTATTTTTTATTTAAGTTTCTATCCAATCACATACGCACAGACACACATATATACACAGGGGGATTTTTTAAAAAAATTGACACTATTCTGATTCATTTGCAGCTCGATCTAAGAGCCGAAATTGCATCAGACTTTGTATGGAAACAAATAATAACAGGAAAAATAAGATTTCCTAACAAACGTTTCTTAAGGTACTTACGGCGCTGTATTTGGCAAAAAGTGTCACACAAAGTCATAGCGCATGTAAAATTACACCAAAGTTTTCGCCAAGAGCGATACAGTCGCCAATATGTCATGATGATATTTTTCAAGTTCACACTGGAAAGCGAACTTTGCCTGTAAAAGTCAATTTTTCTGAAAGGAGAATATTGCTGATGGGAAAATAACATACGTGGAGTGTGTTTTAGTACTTTTTATGAAATTTAACTGCCTTTGCTAATTCTCTTTTTTTAGAATACAAATGTACTTTTCCGTTATTTGCACGTGTAAAAAGACTTTTTAAAAGAAAATTCTTCAGTAGTATAATCGTAGAAGCTTCCGGATTTCTAATTTGTATTTGTTAACTATAAGAAAAATTTTCGTGGCGATTGAATATCATTAGAAACCTATTTTTAAGTACTGTGAATATTCTCTCTCAGTAAGCTTACATGCTAAAAAAAAATGAACACTTGTCACGGATCTATTCGGTTCCTTCCACTAACCCCTTGGGGATTCCTTTTGGGCCATCATTCTTTCAACCAACTTTCTCCGAGGAAAGAAAGCGTGATTGTGCAAATAAAGTTTAATATATATATTCTGTATTCGCGAGTTTTGAGAGTCAGGGAAGTTAGAGTTGAAGGCTAGTGAAGTGAGGATAGCTTGGATGTGAAGTGAATAGATGAGAAGCTAGCAAACCGGCAGTAGTACGTATACGTGAACAGTGTACGACGCGAGAAGTTGGAAATTCGGAAAGTGTTTAGTTTCACTATTTGAGAAGTGTTTGAGGCAACGTCTAAAGGATTGTAAGAGTTCAGGTACTGTGATCTTATTTCAAGTAGAAATTAGAGAGTTAAATTATTAGCACGCTTCTAAAATAAAACAAGCTTTGTATAAGTTATCGTAAGGATAGATTTGAATGATCGTATATAATATCCCCACGCTATCTTGTCTCACCTTCGTCCTCTAATTGATCGAATTTATCTTAGAGTGTTATTTGTGTCTGTGTTGAATATAGAGATAAATAAATAATTGAAGTTCATCATGTGTCGCCTGATCATTTAGTTCCTCCCACACATCTAGCCGGATCACAGGGAATAAGGAATGTAAATTCCTTATACACTTATATCTTTTAATTAAATTTAAAAGGGAAAGATCCCCCCCCCACACACACCGTAAGTGAAGTTACAGTGTCGCATGTAGATGCATGAGAAAAAAACTCAAATCTAAATGAAGATGATGCTATCGTGTGATAACAAAATGTCATATTGTTTCACAATATTTTGACGAATCTAGAAAAAAATTATGTGTCAATCCTTTGTTTTCTAAGTCTTAATAAACTGTTAGTTCGAAACCTTTTTATCAATACTTATAAAAAAAAACTACACTTAGAGATTCATTTAGTTCTAAATTTAATCTTTCTCATTCCTATATTCATTTTGAAATATTTTTGATGACTATTTAATGTTAAGTAGTACAACGTGAAATGCGCACTAAACAAAATTTACATGCTTATTTGATTTGTTGACGTTGTTTTTTTAACAACGTATGTTTATGACAATGCATTATTCAAATGTCGAAACCTTCACATTTTGATCATGTGTATACACTTGAAATTTATAATGAGTATTCTCAACTTATCAATATGACATTTACATGTTATAATTGAAAGCGTTGTGTGTGTGTTTTTTTTAAAAAAAAACTATCTTTTTTTTTAATATTGAAGTCTAGACTATTTATCTGAATCGTATTTTTTTTTATAGATGGATTACATATGGGGTTATTATTTTGGACGCTAAACTCCCCCCCCCCCCCGAGAAATTAAGCAATTGATGTTAAAGCGCAGAGCTTTTGTAAACGTTTAATGAATACATTTTAATATGGATTTAATAAATAAATTTATTTGACTGATATTTTACAGACTGATTATTTAAGATTTTCAACAAAGGTATGCTTTTTAATACGCTTTTATAAGTTTCACTTGTACGTAACGGAATCTTCTCGAATTTTCCCAGTTTCTCATTTGGTCATTGACAATCAATCCCCCGGGAAGATGACGTTTTAACCTATGTTCAACATTTAAATGCCCTCTATTCAGATTTTGAAATTAGGTTTGTGAATTCTTTGATTATGGTAATAAAAAAGGAGGCAATGTATCATATGGTCACATTGAAGAAAGTAAATGTAATTTTTCAAGAGGAACTGATTGGAATAGGCACTAACAAAGATTTTAAAATGAAGTTTAAAAACGAATGTCAGTAATTTTGGCGTTAAAAAAACATACCTGTTATTTATCTCGAATCATAGAACCAAGGAGATTTAGGGTTAAACTCTACAAGATTCATGCGCCAAATGTGAAAATTTGTTATTGAAGGGCCAGATGCATCCTTACCATTAAAAGCATTTTTGTTTGTTGCTCAGTTGTTTTATGTAACAATTATTTTATGAATTACTAAATTAATGAAATCATCAAAATTAACTATATCATGTGCTTCTTAAATTTTAAAAACATTACAGTTCACTACAGTAAAAAATTGAAATCTTTTGAAGTAAATAGCTGTCAAAAAGATATTTAAGCTGATAAAAGTACAAAAATTTTATATGAGGTAAGCAGGGGACTACCCAAAGGCGAAAAGCATGGCAAGGGGTCTATGAGACAAAAAAGTTTGAGAGCCTCTGGTCTAATAGTTCCAGAAATATCGTGATGTCGCTTTTCTCCTTGATGAATATAGATACATGTTTAAAAATATTATACCAATGTTTGAGTAATTCCTTATTTATTAACTGCAGAGTACAAATAAATCTGTATAGTAGTCAGCTATTTAACTGAAATTTTAAGATAAAATCGGAGTTTATGTTCTAATTAAATGTTCTAATAGTAATAAATATTGAGTGGAATTAAAATGAGACTAATACGCAATGTACATTAATTTCTACTAAATTAAATAGTTGTTAATATTAAACGTGATTCGTAATTTCTTATTTTTATTTATTGCTTTTTATAACAAAGAATTAATCGAAAAAAAATTATAGAAAAACATAAAAAAGATTCTTTTACTGTATAAACTTTCAGACATTTCAGTATTTTACATCATTTAAATTAATGAACACTTTTTCTTGTATAAATATTTATGACTCTTCAAAATCAGGGAAAAAATCACAAATGTTCCAAAAATATGAAAATATTAAAAATATTTTTCATATATTTCATTTCTTTTTCTTTTTTTTCTTATTGTTTAATATTTTTGTTTCATTACTTATTTATTTTTTGAGTCGCTTTTCTCTTTTGTGTAGATAGACTAGCTCAAGGACCCTATTTTCACCGGGTTAAATTAAAAAAAATAATAAAACTCAGTCGTTATAGCAAACTTAATATTTTTAAGGATTGTTAAATCCGTGTTGGATAATGTTTCCAAAAATTTAAAATATTTTTTTTTAATGAGTGCTCTTATCATAAATAATTTCAAACGAACTGAGCATTAATGAGTGTTAAAATTTATATGAAAGAAATAAATGAAATTACTCAAGCTTCGAATTACAGAAAGAGATAAATTACTTTAACTAATAAAAACATCGAAAAGAGCATTAAGTACAACTGTAAATAAGTATGTTTATTGTAAGAATATGTAACACAATCCTCCAAAAAAAATACCGCATGGGGGGGGCATACATTTTCACATTCGATGATATACGTGTCATCAGACGCCGTATCGCCTGGGCTGGGGAAAATCGCTTTAAAGTTGAATTTTATAAATTTTAAAGCGAATTTGAAAAATTTTCTTCTAGGTTCACAACATCATGATTTTCAATTTTAATGTGCTAAGATTCTCACGTCTGAGTTGTTTAGTTTTAATGGAGCATGGGAATACGCACAAACTTCTTCAATATTATAAATGCAAAATTATACTTTCTTAAAGAATTATAAGAAATATGGATTATCACTTTGGACTTTGAGAATCGAAATGTTTCCAGTTAATATTCTATAATTAAAAAAAAACATTTACTTGTGGGCAATATTTTAAATGTGTCGTAGTCTATCACTACCTCTAAGATTATTAACTCCCCTTCTTGTATTATCTAAATCTGAATGTGTTGAATTCATGATTAATTACTACTTATTTAATAAATCAATCTTATTTATTGACTTTTCTTAATTGATAGATTACACAAATACTATTCAAGTTTTAAGAACAATAAAACACAGTGGAATATGAGAAGAATTCGATTATGAACGACGGAATCCTAACTGAATCCACGGAGGACGACGCGTACAATTAAGCTACACATTTATATTTAATTTGAGAAAACAAACTGACCTGATACCTTTTCTTAAGGCAGGTTCTTCTAATTACTTCTTCTATATCTAGATTGCTTTAATGAGCGGCTTCAATCTCAGCTTTCTCTCAGTTCCGTCCCGAACCGATTTTATGTATACTTTTCAATAGACTTTTCCCGACGACTATATTTCCACTAAAAAAACTATTGTCTCAATTCTTTCCTCTCTTCATTTCATTTCCCCTCTCATCTCCTTTTTGAACTCGCTAAACCCGAACTTATATAAAATATCTCACTTGCATAAGTCACACTTTTGGCTCCCGGTGGAGATTGGTTGAAATAAATAAAATACAGAATTTAAGAGAAGGTTAGTGAAACGCGTAAGCACCCGTCACAAATGAACAAATAGTTCTTGATTTTTGTTGCTTATTAGTTACAGTTTTATTACTAGAACAACCTAAAATATTGCTAAAATAACTTCTAAAATAGTCTGAGCTCGAAAAATTATAAAAAACTTTATTAGTAAATTCAAAACCTAGTTATAAGTATTTTATGTTAGATTATTAATTTTCTTTGCAGTGCTATGAATCCAAATATTTTATAATATTCTCGAACGCTGAAAATCGTCAAGAAAATCAGGGTCTCAATTAACTCAAATATATTCAATACTCGAGAAAAATATTTTAAAAGTACTGAAATTTCCTCAAATGATAAAAAGTTCTTAAAAATTGAAAAACGTAAAAAAAATTCTAAAAATTCGATTAAAAATCTGAAAAAATGTCATGTACAATTAGAAATGTGAAAATAGTACTGTAAAAAAGCTTTCCCTAATCTAGAAACTATAATAAGATCTCATATCCTAAATATCAATGTCTGTAAAATTCGAACAAAAAAGGGAGCAAGTGCAACGAAATACGTATTCTACTTATTACGGAATTATAATGTGAGTTATTATTATTTTTCTTCTTTTTTGGTTGAAACAGCAGATTATACATCCAAAGTTAAAAAAAGGAAGATTAATATATTACAAGGCAGTAAAAAGTTTCTCGAGGTTTTCCATATACATATTTACGTTTCCTTTTTTTTTTTTGCAATTTTACACTTTATTTCCAACATAAATTTTGAAAATTGGAGTTCAGACACTTGATTATTGAGTTCTTTTGTAAAACAAAAACCATTGATTGAAGTGAAATAGTTTTCAATATAAGTTTATTAAAAATAGCATTTAGTGGATGAGTTATGTTAGGTTAGGTTGCAGGTTTTGTGGGATATGGAGCAACAAAGGCTATTATACCCTTGAAAAATGAGTATATATAGATGATTTTTCTTTCTTATTTAATATATATCAAAGAACTTCATATTCTACAAAAAGACTGAAAAGTTGCTTATTAACTGTAGAATGTTCCAAAAGTTCTCTGAAGGTGATGTAATTGCATGAATCTATCTTCAGTATATCCCACAATATATTTTTTTAGAAGTATATTTGTCACAAATTAAGAGAATGTGTTACAAATCCTTATTTTCTTTTTAGGCGCTACATATAGGATTACTCATTAATTGATATTTATACAGGAGCCCTAGAGTTATAATCATTTTATCAATAATGTGAAAACCTAGTATATCTTCTCTTTTGTTATTGGACCAATTGGTATTATTTCTAGAGATAACATTTTCCCTAAAGTTCTGTGATATTTGCTGATATTATAATCTCAAGGGATTTTTTTTTTTTATTCTTATTCGAAATTGTTAGTGTTGATATCTTCAGGGGCAATCCAATCAATGTAAACATTAGATTCAGTGGCGCACACAAGGGGTGTCCTGGGGTCCAGACACCTCCCAAAGCCTTGAGATTTTTCGATTGATATTAATCCTATGTATATGTAACATAAAATTTAATTAAGTACTTGAAATTAACAATTTATTTTATTAATTAACGCTAATTATTAATTCAATTATTTATTTTTTACGTTTTTTTAGAAAATCGACAAAATCGGAAGAACCAGTTAATATTGTCTTGAGGTATGATACGAGTTGGGGACTTTCGACCATGGACTCCCCCTTGAAAATTTTTTGTGTCGCTACTGATTAGATTCAGTTACCGATCTTGCAAGTTTGTTTGCTTGTTTATTCCAAAGAGTGGATGAGTGAGTGTTTATAGTCAAAGGAACACGTAGGCTGTTGGCGACGGACCTCGTAATTTTGAATTGTGATCAAGTAACGACGATGACACCTGAACTGGCACCCCATTTTCTTAACTTCCATTCCAACGGGAAAACTTTTCCTACGATTTAATTTAACGGACATCAGTCTCTCCACACGCCACATCTCCAATTATGTCAGGACTCGAAACAGCGATTCGAGAACCCCAGTCACGAGTTCGTGACCGTTACCTCTAGGCTACCGAGTCCGCAATCATTTATTGGCAGGTGGTGGATTATATCTCAAAAAATCTGGGCATTATAATTTAGGTTAAAATATTACATTTAAAATACTTTCAAAATCTATAAAGAGGTTTCAAATTTTATCCAAATTATTTTTGAAGATTTTACATTTCTTTCAGAATTACGGTAGCAGTCAATAGAACCTAATTAAAAGTATATTTCATTTAAAACGTTTATTGTTGGGCATCTCTACCACAGATGGCATGGACATAGGATTACAATTAATGGTTTACTTCAATAAAAACAGTCGTAAATTCAAAGTTATTCCGAGTACTTTTGATGAGTATTTACTCGTTTCCGAATTGTATGCACTATCTCTCAATTCTGTACAATTACAAGTAAATTTCCTTAAATGCAAGCTTACATCTTAAACCCTTTATTTACTGACGGTACTTATAAGTACCACCCACTTTAAAATTACATAGAATAACCATTTTGTGACAGATCTATACGCGTCCTCTCACTAACCCTCTTGGGAAATCTTTGGGGCTATTAAAAAGTATCAACCTTCTCCTAAGAAGACATGATATGCAAATTAAGTTTATTATATAGAGTTCAGGTTCGTTTACTAGAAGGATAGATAGTTAGAAAGTGAAGAAGGATAGATAGTAGGAAGTTAGTTAACTAAAGGTGACAAGTGAGATACAAGGTGAAGAATACCATAAAAGGTTAGAAAGTCCGTGTGAGAGATTAAAGACAGGAAGTTGATATTGATAAATAAATTGAAAGATTAAGCCTTAATATTGATTAGAAGACTGCCTACATTTTAAGTATTAGTCACCTTCTCTCTCTCTCTCTCATATTACGTTAGATATTTAAAATTTTAAAGGGGTTAAGTGACAATTAGTTACTTTTCTACCATTAAAGCAATTTTGAGGTAGAAGATTGTTTATCATAAAGTGGTTAATTTATTTGATGTATTCTCCAAAATAGCGACTCTCGTCTCCTCCCTCAGTTGACTGATTGGAAACATCCTAATTATTATGTTTCATTGAATTGTTTTTGAGTTGATCTAAACATTGAATAAATAATTTGAAATTATCATGTCGAATCATCCTTCACTTCCTCCCCCACCTTTAGCTGGGACACAGGGTAGACAGAGAGGGGTATTACAATTTTAACGAATACTCTGACGATACTTAGCAGGAATATTCTTTTAAATCTCACTCTTCCAAGAAATATGTCAGCACGGGTTACATGATGAGTATTTTAGCAAGGATGGCCAACACACAGTCTTAAAATAGAAGTTGCGTTTTCAGTGCCATTTTGATTGGATTGAGAAAGATTGTCATTTTTGTTCTGAAAAAGTAATTGATGTCAAAAGGTGTCTTGTTTTTTTTATTGTTAGTTAAGACCTTAGAAAACAACTTGGACTATTTATTTTAAATGAACAGTGTATATAGTTAATTTTACAATTGAATTATTTTGTGGTACTTATAAGAACCGACAGAACTCTAGAGTCAGAGCAAGTTTTTCGTCCGTGTGGATTATTGTTGTTTTTGGTTGTGTTGTAGCGCCATTACTATAGTGTATAGAGTTTTGTTTTATTTGGCATTTATTTTAGTTTAGTTTATTTATTTTGCTTTTATTATTGTTTTATTTTAACGTTTTCAAAAAATTTTTAATTTGAATCTAGGCTTGTTTTTTTCTCCCCATAATTAAATGAAATATCCATTCTTTATTCAAAAATTAACAACATTTTAATTTCTTTATTTGTGACTGAGATACAACGACAATAGGAGGTTTATAAGGCGCTATTACTTATCCCCCCCCCTTTCTTAGAATGTCTGGAAAAAAGAGTCTCAGTCTTCAAGAGGCTTTGGATTTATTACAGAACCTACCATCTGAAAGCAGTGATGCACTAACAAATGATTTTTCAGATGAAAAAATACCAGTAAATAATATGCTGGAATTTTCGTTAGATTCTTAAGAAGACGACCAAGAGACTGAACAAGACTCGAGGTGTAGTAATTCATTTCAGAAAATACTGTATTTCTACCCCAGGATGTGTGTATTGAGATACATTCTATCGAAACTTCACCCAAAATGCACCACGTGTAATGTGTTTTTGTGTAGTAATGAAAAGAAAAACTCTTTCTTTGAATATCATCAAATTAAGTTTGTGTGTAAAATTTGCTATTAAATGTTATAAAAGTAAATAGTTTTAAAATTTTTTATAACTCTTAAAAATAAATATTTTGTGCTGTAAAATATTAGTGTTCTCTGGTTATTTAGCATTTTTTAAGAGTTAAAACTCCGTTAAAAGTAGTCATACAGTCATTTTGTATTTGATAATATTTTAAACCTCCGTGTACTACAGGTATTTTAAAGTACCAATTTAGTTAATTCGCTCTAACGGATTAAATTTCCCAAAGTTGAGTATTTTATTAATGTATATCCCTTAATTTTCAATGAAATGTTTCAAAAAAATATTGCATGAAAAAAATAGCAGTAAATCATAATGCGGTATATAAAGGGTTAATACGAGAATGAATCACTCTGAATCTGACTTCACTAACAAACATATTACTTACAAAAGCTGAAAACATAAACTGTGCTTCAAATGTGCAAGAGGTTTTAAGAAGGAATCCAATAATGTATGTTCTCTAGCATTCTACGAATGAATTAGCTTTATTGGAATTTTAAATATCATGGATCACGGAGCGGATTCTCGTTTTCCTATCCGTACAACGAATAAGAAAGTGAGAATCATTCTTTTGGAATATTTTGAATTGATGTATTCAGTTTCGCATCAGCTCCCTTTAAAAAAATGGTTGAGAGTGACAACTTCTTTTCGCGTCAAATAATACTTTAGTTGTTATTAATGTTGAAAATGTATTATTATTTTTTTTTATTTACTTATTCATAGGATGCCAACGTTAATTATAAAATTGTATAACTATTTCTTTCTTCTGAGTGGCAAAAGTGAATATAACTATATAATTATTTGTCAATGCCAACACTGTTGTTCAAAAAAGAATGTTCGACTGTTATGAAAAAGAGATATTGGAATAAAGTATTAGTAATCTCTTTCAAAGGATTATTGATCTCTAACTGAAATTGCTAGCAACCAAGCTATAATTAAAAATCCTTCTATGATCTTAAAAGTGTGAGAAGAAATAACTTGTGTAGCATCAATAGTTATTATTTTGGAAAGCTAAGAAAAATAAAATTTAGATTTTCTTTTGAATGCCTCAACAATTAAATTTGCTCCAGTATTTTGTATTTAAAAAAAGTACAGTTTTTTTTTTGAAAAATATGCCAATGTGACGTCTATAACATATGGCTGCTCTCTGAGCATTTCAATTGGTGTCGATTTGTTGTCGATTCAGCTGAGTTCTGTAACTTGTTTTTTTTTTTTTAAAAGAAATATTTCTTAAGGAAAATCATAGGGCTATGATCTCTTCACATACCATTTTTTTAAAACTTTTAGGAAATAACCAATTAAATTTTCTTAACACTTTTGATTTATTTGTGTCTCCGTCACGAAATCATTATCAAGAACCCTACGCATTATTTTTATTTCGATGCTTGGCAAGTACGATATGGCCGTGGTAGCCTAGTGGTCAAGGTTGCGGACTCGTTGCTGATGTGTCATGAATTCGAACCTTGTGCCGCTGAAGACCTGCCGTGTATAAGAAGCCGACGCACGTTAAATATGTCGAGGTCAAACGTCCTCCTGTTGGTGGGGTGGGGAAGTTATGGAAGGGGATACCAACTCAGGTGCCATCTTCGTCACTTCGCCATGGTTCATAATTATAAGGTCCGTCGCCAATACCTCTTGTTCTGTTCTACGCTAATATTTTTCATTTGGCAAGTACGATAATCAGAATATAACGCGCATGCAACTAACATATCAATGTAAAATAATTTTCATATGACAAAAATATATTGATGAAGGATACAGTAAAAAGTTTCTTCTAGAAGGCCTTTATTCAACAAGCAATCGGCTTAACCAACCCTCAATTGAGAAAGTTGTTTTTATAAAATCTATAGCGAAGGGGGGGGGGGGACGTATTTGTCTCTGAAATGCATTTTTTTAAACACTTACTGGACCATAAGGTTGAGAGTAAGAGTAAATATAAAAATGTAACTATTTTTTTATAGTTTGTTTAAACGTTAAATGATAAAAAAACGTAAAAAAATATATATAACGATGTGTAGTTTTTTAAAAAAAAAATTATGGAAATAGAATAGAATTATTACCATAGAGTGTCATAGAGCTTTCATTTGTTCAAATATACTTTACTACCCGGTACACCTGTTCTTCACACGGGTGAATTGAAAAATCAAACAATGCAGATTGAAGGATAAAGAAGTTTTTAAAGTGTTAATCTTACTTGAACTACAAATTAAACAAAAAAAGCTTTTGCATATCTCAGCTGAACTTTAAACCATATTTTTTAAATTTTAAGTCTGAAGGTCTAATGGCTAATAAAAGGATTTTTTAAATTTATAATACCCCACAACCCTTTTGTGGGCCGATTTTTGAAAATACCTTCCTAAGCTAATCTCCCCTCAGCAGCGTAACACATTGCTACAAATTTGGCTAATGAACGCTTAAAATAGTAAAAACAATTTATATGACTGTGTAATACGTTAATATTAGTTTTTGTTGTATTTATTTTGTTAAAATTATAATATTCGCAAGTAACGCTGTTCCTTACATTATAATGGCGATTCAATGGAAACATAGCGAAATGGTGGTGATAGAGCCAAGTTGGCATATTTTGGCGACCACATTGGCAACTTGGCGTTTGGTTGAACGGTGCAGAATTTGGTTTGCCGCAGCGCCTACCTGGTGGGGTTCTGAAACAAAGAGGATAGCACAAAGACCTTCTCACAAAAAAATACATATATATGCCAATTTTCACAGTGATCGGTTGAACGGTGTTAGAGTGTGAAGCGATTTCATATATACAAACATCCATTTATATATATATAGATAGATTATTGAACAAAATT
>BMAO01011753.1:0-17648 GCA_019973975.1 Trichonephila clavata
TCACTCACTGACTGACTGACTGACTAATCACGAATCTCTGGAACTATTCAACCTACAGACTTGAAATTTGGTAGACATGTTCTCTTGATAGAGTAGACATCAGCTAAGAAAGGATTTTCCGAAATTCGAATCGCAAGGGGCGTTACGGGGGTTAAGGGCGTTATAAGTAATTGTTTCCATTTTTAAACTACTCGATGTACAATCTTGAAATTAGGTAAACAGATCCCTTCATAGAGTAGAGATCCCTACCAAATGAGTTCGGTAAAAATCGACCCCAAATGGCGTTGCAGGGCTTAGGTGGCGTTGTAGATATTATTTCCATTTTTAAACTATTTGACGCACTATCTTTAAATTTGATATATAGATTCCTTTCGTAGAATAATGATCAGTTACAAAACGGGTTTTGTGAAAACAGACTTCTAAGTGGCGTTGCGGGGGATTAAGGGGCGTAATAGATAAATATATCCGTTTTTAAACTACTTCACCTACCTGCTTGAAAATTGGTAGGTAAGTTTCTTTCCTGGAGTAAATATCCGCTACAAAATAGGTTTTGGGAAAATTGACCCCCAAGGAGTGTTGCGGGGCGGGGTTTAAGAGGCGTTAAAAATTCCGATTTTTAAGTTATTAGTTGTACAGTCTTGAAACTTAGTAAGCGATTCCTCTCATAGGGTAGAGATACGCTAAAAATGGGTTTCGTGAAAATTGCCCCAAGTGGCGTTGCGAGACTTAAGGGGCGTTATAGATAATTATTTCCATTTTTAAACTATTAGACGCACAGTCTTTATATTTGATAAATAGATTTATTTCATAGAGTAGAGATCATCTATAAGAAGGTTTGTGAAAACAGACCGCTAAGTGGCGTTGCGGGGATTAAGGGCGTAATTATAAATATTTTCCTTTTTAAACTACTTGACCTACCTGCTTGAAATTGGCAGGAATGTTTCTTTCATGGAGTAAATTCCGCTACAAAACGGGTTTGGGAAAATTGACCCCAAGGGGTGAGGGGGTTAAGGCAGATATAAATAGTTATTTCTATTTTTAAGCTATTAGACGCACAGTCTTGAAATTCGGTAAGCAGATTCCTCTCATAGGATAGGATACACTACAAAATGTGTTTTGCGAAATTTGACCCCTAGGTGGCGTTGCGGGAGTTCAAGGGGCGTTATTGATAAATTTTTTTTGCATTTTTAATTATTGGATGCACAGTCTTCAAATTTTGCTAAGCAGATTCCTTTCATAGAGCGCAATTCCCTACAAAATGGGTTTTGTGAAAACAGACCCTTAAGTGGCGTTGCAGGGGCTTAAGTGGCGTTATAGATAACTATCCCCATTTTAAACTGTTAGACGTACAGTCTTGAAATTTGATAAGCAGATTCCTTTCGTAAAGTAGAGAACCGCTACAAAATGGTTTCACGAATATCAACTACCAAGTTTAATTTCGGGAGATTAAGAGGCGTAATCGATAAATATTTCCATTTTTAAACTATTTGATCATCCTGCTTCAAAATTGGTATAGGCATATCCCTTTTATAAAATAGAGTTCCTCTAACAAAGAGTAAAACGAAAATTGATCCCTAAGGATGGTTGCGAGGGGTCAAGAGGAGTTACAGAAAAAATTCCTGTTTCTAATTGTTAGACCCAAATACTTGAAATTTGTTTATTTTGTTGAATAGGGATCCACTAAGAATGTATTTTAAGCAAATCAAGTTCTGGGGGGCGTGCAGGGGGTATTGACAAACAAAATTCTTTTTTCGAGCTACATGGACTATAATAATGAAATTTGGTTTCCATTTTTCTTTTGTTGAATTGAAATCCGCTAAGAGTGGTTATTTTGGAAAACGGCTCTCAACGGGATTACGGGGATATTGATAGTAAAACTTTTGTTTTTTCTGATAGATTTAGACTTTAAATTTGGCTTGCATGTTCAATGTACGGAGTAGAGATCTACCGAAATTTGGTTTTGTGGGAATCCACTTGGTTTTTGGGTTTCGAAAGAGCAAACATCATTCTATACTTCAATTTTAGAGATTTTTAGAAAATACAAATTAGATGAGTTCTGCCCTTTCTTTTTTTATCAACAGTGACAGTTAAAGGTATAAGTATATTTTTCAATACAATCGAATTCTTAATGCTTGGACTTAGATATCAATAGATTATACATATATATAAGCAGTAAAATTTATAAAACATCATGAAATACCCAGCGAAGCGGGCAGGTAACGGCTAGTTATAGTATAAATTTAGTTTTTTTTCCGACTGAAAACCTTGAAAAAGCTCAAAATTGTACCATATAAAATAAATTAATATGTTAAATAATAATTATTAATATAAGAAAAAATGATTAACGTGAAAATTAATGTCATCGTGGTAAAAGTGTTGGGTACTCGATATCTATTGTTATAATTTCTTACTAGTTTTATTCTGAAATGCTGAGTTAGTGTAAAAATGTAGTACAAAGCCCCCAATGCTTTTACCACAATGTCATTAATTTTCTCGTTAACCATTTTATTCTTATATCAAGAATTAATTTTTACTTTTTAGTTCGATTAACCATAAAAGCGTGTATTTTTAGTTTTTTCTAAAAAAAAAACTATATTTCATTTTTTAGTTCGATCTACAATAAAAGCGTGTTTTTTAATTTTTTAAACTATCATTTATTTATTGATGAAATCATCTCTCGAATCTGGAATACCCATCGTCAACCTATCCATGCGTTGATATGGCCTGATTTGCAAAATGTAGAATCAGCCAACTGAAACATAATCTGGAAGAGTTTGAAATATTTAATGAGGAAGAGAAGGGTGTGAATTTTTAAATGATATTTCCCCCTAAAAATAGTTCAATATTCTCTCTGAAACCTGCATCAGCATTAGATATAAATGTACACATTTCGGATGGAAGAGTTTGTAAGAAATTACATAATCCGGTAACATCTGTATCAATTCTCAGACATTTTGGTAAATGAAGCAATGAATGATGTTTCATTCCACAGATCCGAAAAGAGAATTTAGCAAAACAGACTTTATGTCTGGGTTTCAAGCAATTAGAACATAAATTATTTTTTCCACATGTTCGAGTCTTTTTTTTTATTTCCATTTTCAGAAAACTAGATAATTGTTCATGTTATGGTAAGAAATTATTGACGCATCCTTCTCTTTTTCACATATATACCAAAGAACACTTTTTATGGTTATTGTATTGTATTAACCATGAGCGTTTTCACTTTAGGTTAGCTTAGATTAGTCACGATATCTGAAAATGGGAAATCGTTAATCCTGAAGATCCTGATCAGGATAATGGAGCAAAATTATTAATGAATTGTATTTTCATCGGTCCTTGATTAGTTTCCAAAATTACAAATTAATCTGATCTTTTAAAATCGGTAAAAGTCGAGTTCAAAAATTCCTTTACAGCTAATGAAAGCGTGTTAAAACACTCTTAGCAGTTTTTTTCAACTTTTTTCTTGTGCTAATTTCATATTACATGCAAGCACATTTAATTTTAGAATAAGTTTAATGAGACAAATGTACCCTATATCACACTTTTCTAAAATTTGTTTGAAATCGAGATACAGATTGATATTGAAATTTCCATTGCAGCTTGTAATTTAATGTCAGCCTACTTGCATCTATAATTACTGCTGTTGATGTTCATGTAAGACAAACTTTGCTCCCAAATATATGTTGACTCAAATATAGAATACATTGTTTGTCTATATGGTTTTCTGGCTGTTTTAGTGGGTGGGGGAAAAACCTACTGGCCACATGGAGTCTACTGACCACTATTTTTCCAGCCCTGATGTAGAATTTTAATCACTTTGCTAAGATGATTCTTTTAAATTTTTCTATTCGTCCAACGCCTGTGCTGGGCCACCGAGCCTTCCAGTACCAATTGGCAACAGCGCCAGTTGGGTATTCATCAAGTCCAGGGAATTGAAGTAGGTGGTGGCCCATCAGCAACCAGACCTAGCTAGTTGGGGTATACTCCCAAAAAGTTATGTCCAGTGGCTTTGCGAAAACGAGCAACAGCTTCGGCTCCCTCCAGGTGCATCGTGATAGAACCAACAGCGGCCAGGCATGGCTTTCCAAGGCTCTTGGTTTTTTGGGTCACGGCAGTACATTTTTCAATGTATGGGGATATAACGCTCTTTGCTCTTATGAGGGTCAAGGGGATTTACGGTTGAGGTGAAGTTCTAAATGAAAATACTTAATATGCTCTTTCTTTTTTAGTCGTAAGGTTATTTATTGTTTGATTTATCTTTTATTAACGTCCCACACTAATATTCCTCATTTCAAACTTTCACACCACACTGAAGTGAGTATTTCAAGACTACAGTTTTATGGGCATCAGCACCTTTATACGGTAGGTATTTAGTGGCATCACACACACACACACACACATGATCGGTAGAAACAATGCAGATCATTTTGTGAATATAGCGTGGCTACTGCGGCCACAGAATTTGAAATATATACTCAACTTACGTATGGATGTAGAGGCCCAGTGGTCGAGTGGTAGCATATCACTCTTCTACACCACAGGTCCAGGTTCTATTCCCGGGCGGGACAATGTCGACTCACCCTTTCATCCCTACTGCTATGTGTAGATTAAATGAGTACCAGGCTTGCTTGGGTACTTAAACACTGAGGGTCTCGCTTCAAACTGACCACCTGATCGGGACATATGCTCATGGATCTCAGCTCACAATAGTTACGTATACTGAGATAGGCGCATTAGGCCCTGACCCTCAAGAGCTGTTGCGCCACTGAGTTTGAGTTTAAGTATGCATCATAAAGTATTTCCTTAGCAGATCTTAGGCGTAATGTGGTAGTAGGGAAAATGGGTACCAGGTAAAGGTTGTGACTTTCGAAATAAAACTGTTCTGGTAGCTTAGGAATGCAACAATAATAAGGAAATAAGTAGTTGCTGTGTTTTTTAAATATAAAAATATTAAATAATTATAATAAAAGGGGAATTATATATATAATTTTCCTTATATTTATTAAGGTGATGACAAAAATTCTTAGGATGTATTTGAATGAAACTCATTAACGCTGTCAACTCCTGATATGAAAAAAAAATAGTTTCTAAATATTCTTCAATAGAAAATTGATCTCAAATTAACTTTAGATTTTGTTATATTTACTTCATAGTTTTTTCTCGATCTTCCTTTTCTAATTTCCTTCTGGGTCTAAAGTAAATTAAAAAATTATATATATATATATACAAAGTAATTAATAATATTTTTTCATTTAATATAAACAATTTCTACATTACACAAAAGAACATCATTGTATTGACGTTGCATATTATCATGAATGTATGTAAAAAGCTTCATTCTTACTTTAAACATCAGATAACAGTAATTATTATTATAATCATGGTAAATTTCCTTTCTTGAAAATTGAACTCAAATTATATGAAGTTATTTTTAAACCAAATTGAATATTTTGCTTTTCACGTAATTAAGATGGTTTTATTTACAAAAGAGTGTCCCATATTTGTAAAAGGAACACGAAAGTTTTCTGTTGCAAACTATTTAGAAAATCGTAAATCAATTCTTCTCATTCTTTCTTCTGACCAAACGGCGTATAAATATTTCTTTCAAGATTGAACCAGACAGAAAACTGTTTAAATTTAAAAGTTTCCTGCATCAAATTTGAGTTTGCAATGAAATAACTTCAATTCGAGCTGCATTGGAATGAGAACGGGGACAAATTTAAATACTTATCTTTAGGTTTATATGTAAAGCAGTTAATATATAACTTCCGCTTATGAAACATAATTTCGGAAACAGGTGCAGCAATCTACGATATTTGTAAGCTCCCAGTAATAATTCTTGTTTAAAGTTTGAGTTACTGAACTCTTGTGATTTATATGCTAATTCTAAAATATGTTTTTTTTCATCTCTTCCCGTTTAATATACCGGTAGTTTATTATTCATATTTAAACATCTGTTTTGAGATCCGCTTTTCAATATTTACTATTTTAATTTGGAAATATTCCAATTGTAATATTTTGAATATATATATTCACCTTTTCTTTGCTAACAGCTCTGTGGATAATCATTGTTTCCATTATTGCTCTAATAATGGAATTTAATTCTTTTTAAAACGCTTTTTGTTTCAATGTTTATTATTCTTTTTGAGTTGATATTTTATTTAAAGAGGAGTTGGATGTTATTTTAATTTGTT
Organism: Trichonephila clavata; assembly: GCA_019973975.1. Classification (NCBI taxonomy): domain Eukaryota; kingdom Metazoa; phylum Arthropoda; class Arachnida; order Araneae; family Nephilidae; genus Trichonephila; species Trichonephila clavata. Next base: position 6,195 of record BMAO01011753.1, read on the forward strand.
TTTATGTAATAATTTTATATAAAGAGTCTTTCGAATAAAAAACTTTTTTTTTCCAAAAAGAGTTTGAGGTTTTGGATTTTTGGTTTTATATTTCAGCGTTTTTTCCATGCAGTCAAATTATCTATTATTGCAAATTTACATAAGATTAAACTAAATGCTTGTTAAAGTAATGATTCTTTTAACTAATTTACTTTTCATATTAACTTTACAGTTAAAAATTTACATTGATGTAAAATGTAAATAGGAAAGGGAAAAAGTTTAATTAAATTGTTTTTCATTGAAAAAATATCCCTAATAAGCAAAGTAAATAAAAAATCATTTTGTATTTTTTTAAAAATGCTCTTAGATGAGAACTTCGATTTTTCTTATGTAATGATATTTATTTTTTTGAACATTTTTTATCTACTTTTTGAATCTCTTTATTCATTAAAAAATCACCATTTTGTACATTTTTCGTGTGCAAATTATTACAATCGATAAACCGATGCATAAACTGATCTGAACCTAAATTGCATATTTTTTCTCTAAAATACGCTGCTGGCCACCGTAAATGCAATACCAAGAAAGACAATTTTTTGTACATCAAATATAACAAAATTTATTTTGTAGATAGCATGTTGACAAAGTATCAAATGATAAAATTTATAGACTTCTGTGAAGTGTGGTTCCTGCCAGAATCAGTAGCCAGAGTAGCCGCCATTGTTGGAGATCACCGCTGCCACACGCCTCGGCATTGATTCAAAGAGACTTTGGATGTGTTCTTGGGGTACAGCAGACCAAGCAGCTTCCACACGTTGCCAAAGTTGATCTGGTGTAGCAGCTGGGGGTGTAATCTGGGTCAATCGTTGAGCAACCATGGATCACATGTTTTCTATCGGCGAAAGATCCGGAGAGCGAGCCGGCCAGGGAAGCAATTCAATCTGGTGATTGACGAAGAACCTTTGAACAATGCATGCCACGTGTGGTCGCGCATTATCCTGTTGAAATATGGCTGTGGCCAAGCCCTGAAGGTAAGACTATAATTGGTGAAAGTATTTACTCCAGATTAGTGGTTCCTAAACTTTCTATTGTCACTGCATCCTTTTAGGTCAGCCTGAAATCGCGGATTCTCAATATTTTGAACATCCCTCCCTGACTTCCAACAAATGGCTGAGTGATTTAAGGGATTCTCAATAATGCTTAAACTGCTTCTGCTACTTATATACAGACATTTTAACACTTCTTTTTTCATCCTTAATAAAACAACAAACATCTGTTTAAATTAAAAATATTTCAAAATACTTACTCCAAGTAAATAATGTTCTTTATTGGATTAATTGATATTTTTAATGAGAAGGATACTGTTGCATTTCTTTTACGAATGCTGTTATACCAGACGTAATAATTGAAATCGTGGGGCCTCTAGAAAACCCCCGAGGTCCGAGACCAAGTTTAAGGACCGCTGCCATAGAACATTAGTAAGAATCGCGAATAGAACCCGTAACAATCCTCACACACATATAAAATTTTAAAAAAAGACATGTTTCGAAAAAAATATATCCAAATCAAAATTCCAGATTTCTACGCATTGTTCAGAGCAGTTGCAAAAAACCCATTCTGAAAGAAATGGGGGCAAAAGGTAGCTATCACAAAAAGAGATAGTACACAAAGAAAAAAAAACTGATAAAGCTTATAACCTGTTCCCTCATCTCTGTAGATTGAGCAAAATTCTTGCAGGGAGGAAAGGAATTTCAATCAAATCTGATAGCGCCAGATCAGGATCTTCAAACTTCCTTTCGTTGAAAGTATTCGCTGATTCAACAATTTCATCCAAGTCTATGAGCTCGATACGGATTTCCCCACGATGTTGTTTTTCTTTCTTTTTATTTTCACCCTTCTTCCAAACAGATATATATATTTTTTTCTTTTCCATTCCTTTTTTCATCTCCTGGAAGAAATTGGGAAATAAAAAAAAAATTCCTGAGATAAGAGATCTGGAGAAAACCACCTTGACTGGTGAAGCTGGAATCTGAAGCCTTGATTTAGGGATATATTCAATCCTTTATTCTTCCGTTTAAAGTTAAAGAAAGGGGTCAAAATGATAAGGGGATGGAAGTAGTCGAATCTGAAAAAAACTTCCATCATTTCGTTCTTCTTTTACCCACATTTTTTGCTTTGAAAGGGTAAATAAATTTTTATAATTATAAATTAATTGTTTGTCTTCATTAAATTTTTGACTGTCGAAAAAAAAAGCGTAATTAACCAAAAAGTGGCTATCCAATAATATGAAAGATTTTTAGCTAGCAGGAGCTTTATAATTATAACACCTAAATCTGTGAATCTATCGAACTCTTTACCTTACTTATTTTAAAGATTACTTAGATATATATATATGGAAATATACGAAACATTCTGTTCGAGTTTTCATTGAAATGCTCTAAATATTCTTCTTAGTGTCATTCTTTAGATAACTCCTAGGTGAAGGGTGGGCAATTGTATTGGCTCATAGGCGCCTTTGAGTAAACGGAGGATCCTGAATGCCCGCCCCTTTTAAAAATCACTGCATTCATTAGTTTACTTTGCATCTCAGAAGAGGTATGAATTGTACCATATAAAATAAATTAATATGTTTTAGTGGTAGTTTTATTCAATTTATTTAATGTGCTAATTTCGTATCTATTATTCCGAGTGTGTACATTTAATTTTAGAACAATTTAACCCGGCATCACTCGCGTGAAAAAAACGACCTAAAGTTCTCACGCAGGGTGTGTCACACCCAAGGGTGTTTACATTGAGCTTTTACCGTACAATTTCTATACAAAAGTCAAAAAGGCAGAAAAGTAGGAAGTGCAACATGTTTATTACATTGTTCACACATAAATTTAATTTTTCTGGTCTTTTTATAAGGACATTCAGTGCATTGTTTATACTCTCCTTTAATCGCGTCGTGAGTGAGTGCGATATTTTCACTGGATCTTAATTTTTTTTAATCTGTATCTTTTTCAAACTTAACATATAGGAGTAAAATTCTTTATTCTTTAAATTTAAAAATTTTGGGATTTATTTTTTATTTTCTCTTATTTTGTTCCAGCAATAGTTTTTTTTTCAAAAGTTAATCTGAAAGTGGATAAAATGTGTACCAGTTATCTTCTTTAAAATTAAATTCTTCTCAAATGTTTTTGTGCCCCTACATATAAAACATTTATTTTCAACAGTCTCTCCCTTTTTCTAAATCTGGACCGATTTCAGTGGAGGAATCATAATTGCTGTTATACTCTTCATTTGCTTTTTCCTCATCATAACTATGAAGAGAATTTCTTCATCCAAAAATACTGTTGTTCTGTATCTATTAAATACTGTATTTATTAAATTACTGAAATATCACATTTCTTCATTATAACTACAATAATACGCTTTAGAATAAGGAAGATTTTAAAGCGTACTCACGTATTAAAAAATGTAACTCAACTTCACGCGTAGGGTGTGACACATCCGAGGGAGTAGTATCCAAAGATCTATTTTAAAAATTCGCTGACAGGCTTAATCCCCTTGGAGGTCATGATCTTAAAGTTAGCTAGACCAGGAATCATCCATTTTCCAAAAAAGGGTTTAACAGGAGCGTTGAAAAAATTTAGATGGTGGGTATGACACACTGCTGGGTTAATGTGGCTAATATATCCTTATCACAGATTTCTATAATTTTTTTGAAATCGGAAGTCAGATTTTTTGTAGAAATTTACATCATAACATACAGTCTAATTTCAATTTACTGGGATCTATATTTACTCTTGTTGATCCTAATGCAAGAAAGGTTTTTCTCACTAGTCTATGCTAAATATAGAGAACATTTTCTGTCTATTTGGTTTTCTGACTCTCTTGACGGGGTGTAAAAAACTATTTACGAGTCATATGTGACTCTCTGGCTACTATTTGGTGACATGTGCCCATGGTAATAGCAATAATAAAAAAATAATTAAATATATATTACTTACAAAGTCATAAGTAATTAATTAAAATAAAATTATCATATAATTCGGATTAAAACATTTATGGAATATTTACCTGGTTGTATATTTCATAGTATTTATTGATTTTGGAACAATTTCCAAAGAAGCAATGTTGGGGAGAGGAGCAGTTGAAAAGCTTTTATTTTATGAAAGCTCATAAAAATCAGTTAAAAACGGATTGTTAAAAATGTGCTAATTTTTAGATTGACGTGTTTAATGCAATGGTTTTTGATGGTATTTTCATATGTGTGTGTCACTAGGGAAAATTAAGCAAACCTAATGAAGTATCTGAAGTTTAAAATCTTTTCAGAGAGCAATAAAAACTTTGCAGTAATATCAATCATATAAACTCCAAAATCTCAAATTTTCAAGTAATAGACCAGTTAGAAAAATGTGACTATTTTTAAGTAATTTAAAATTTCTATTTCTCAACGGCCTTTTACTGAACTCACAATGCTATTTAATCATTACACCTAATTTTATTCAACAAAATTATTACATTTTTTTTTAAATTCTAAAAATAAATTGTTCTTTATTTAAATATTTTTAAAAAATAAGGTCTCCAGTATTCGAGGAACATGTTTTAATTAGCATTTACCCCAAGGAAAATATTTTGTGATGAACTACCAGCTTTGGAACAACACTAATTAAAAATTAATTATATCCTACACAAATTGTTATTAACTTTTAAGTTTAATATTTTTACCATGCTGTGTGAAAGAAATTATCAACAGAAATTTTGCCTAAGAAAGATTAAGAGAATGTTCACTTACGTATTCCTTGATTATCTTGGGAAAAAAATTAATGCAATTCAAAATTTCTGAAATTTGTAAAATGTGTTTAAAATTAAGAAAACTAATTAATATGCAAATAAACCTTTATACAAGAAACCAATTTAAAAAGTTAGCATGCAGCTACTACTAATGTTTAAACTCTTACTGTATCAAATTCGTATAAAAGGAAAAATGGAACATTAAAAATTTTTCGATTTGCCGCAATGAGTTTTAATGAAGATTAGTTTTTAACAACTCATGGTGGTCATCAGAAAGTTAATTTCTTCTTTATTATAGTTATTGACAATGTTTTGAAACAGAAAAAAAATGATAGAAGCATTAAAATGTTTAAAAATTTTGATCCATGTGTTTATGAATACCTATCTTCATAATTCACAGGACAAGCATTAATAAGAAACTCAATATGTATAAAACATTTTTAATATTTCTTTTCTGCACTAATTGATAGATTACGTACTACTCTTTTTTATTTATCAAAAAAATCAAACTCTTGCTACAGAAAAAATAAATTCTTTAAATACTTAGAAAATTTTTAAGTTAGATGGACTTTTGAGAATGTAAACTAAACATCATTGGTTGATTTTAGTTAAGTAATGTAGGAATTATATATATATATATATATATATATATATATATATGGATTACATTTATTTTTGAACTTGTTGATTGTAATGCTTCATAACAAAAGTTTAATTCAAAAAACGAAAAAAATATTCATAAATAAAAAGCTGTGCATACATTACATTTGTAATGAGAGCTGAGTGAAAAGTAAATTATATAACATTTTCACTGAACAAGCACTCGGTGATTTGTTTTAAGTTTAAAACATGTTGCCATATTTTACAATAAAATTAAATTCAACCAATCAGAATAATACGAAAAGATTACAAGGAATTCAATTAATGATTTTAAGAAAATGTGGAAGTGTGATAGGGTAAACTTGTTTTATTAAAGTAAAATTAAATGTACTTGCAGCTATAAATGATATGAAATTAGCACGATAAATAAATTGAAAAAACTGCCACATTTTAGTTTTATTTATATTTATTTTCCGTTAGTTCAATTACAATTTTTTCCTGGAATTAAAGTTAAATAATGACTACAATTATTTTAAAAAAGGTGCTGACTTCTGGCAACCTTGCTTTCCCAATGTGACCTTTGGACCAAAACAATTGTCTACCCCTTATCTAGCGTAAATCAAATGAACATAAATAGAAGTTTTATGTATGATCAAAACGTAGTCTTATATACTTTTATCTTTAACTTTACTAATTAAAAAATAAGAAAATCAAAGGAAGGAAACATTTTTAAAATAAAATAGAAGTATGAAAATAAAATATTTTTCTTAACAACAACATAAAATATAAAATAAATGTCATTCCTACTTCTCTGAATTTTACTCCTTCAAATTCAATACTAATTACCTTGGTATATTTTTCCTAACCTTAGTGGCAAATTAAAGGGAACGAAATTGACTTGTAAGTAGTAACTTTTCTACTGGTTTTTTTTTACTATGCATTAGTTTATATATATTTACCTTTTTGAAACAAAACCTAATAGTCTTTAATCTTTAAGTACAAGGGCATAAACGGTATATAAATCATTTGATAAAAAACTCTTAATAAATCAAAGTTTTTGTAAAGCTTTTACTTTAACTGTACTAATGAATTTTTTTAAGATAAACTATGGAATTCCATTAAGAAAAACAGTCTAAATGGATAAACGGATGCAAATGTTATTCGTCTTTGGGGGAAAAAGAGTTTAAAAAAAATAAGTTGAATATAAAGCAAAGTAGGAATGTTTTATTAATTCTCAAATGAATGAAACTAGATAGCTGTTTTTTTCTATCTTTTTTATGCTGTTGTGTTTACTATTCTACAACGTTTTTTTTATACCACATGGGATTGTATATTTGAATTGACATTCAACGAAAATAAATTTGTTTTAATATTAAATAACTCAAAAGTACTTTTCATCCAATCTTTTATAAATTTCCGAAGTGTAATTTTTGGACTTTTTCTTATAAATAAAAGTAATTATATTATTGAATACATTTTTTTTTACATGAGATCTTGAAGGTCTTATATTGTTATACATTAAATTCCTTTTGGTATAATATTTAAATTATTATAAAAATAAATCTGAGTTTATGTTGTGTATTCGTTAAATTTACCGTGAAATTTAAACTTTTATCACTTTCTTTCGTCATTAGATAAAATGTTATTTAGAATAGGCCTTTAATTAAACTTCAGAAAGTCTTTATTTGTTTTAAAATATTAGAAGGAAAATATTTTTTTATCCGACTTTTCTAAAAAAAATCTATTAATACTCTTCGAATATCCATAGGTGTTTTAGCACTGCTGTTGTAAGAAAAAATTCAGATTCTTCTATAAATATTTATATGCATCACAATTGAAAATATCTTAAACGATACAACATATTATTTGGAGTTAATTTTAAAAATTACGAATATCGTTAACTTATTTTTTAATAAAAAATTAATATTAAAATAAAACATCGAGTTAATACGTCTGTCAATACTTTTCAGAAAAAAAGGAATATAAATGCAATTTACGAGTATAATACGGTATTGAACTGTAATGTTTCATTGAAAAATATTCATACGTTTGAGTGTCAATGCTTCTGTTTATAGCTCTTTACGCCTCAATGAAATAATTATATAAATAAGACACAGTCAATATTATACAAAATAGGTCAATATGAGAAATGTGATGCGAAGAATGACTTAAAAGGTTCATTACATAAGGAAATATATTAAAGAAATACAGTAAACCTGGCGCATAACGCTCACCGGTGTATCTATACTTTCACAAATTGTATTTTTTAATTTGAAAATATATTCGCCGTATAACGCGCACCTCTTTTCTTACGAAGGAACCTACAATGTACGTTAGCAATGCTCTTATGTTTTAAAGCAATTTATTCGAGGTATTATCCCAGGAATTTGAAAATTAGTATATTTCCAGAACAATTACCCTTCGAATTCATAAGGTATGACATTTTTTTTTTTTTTTAAATAAACAGTATTCCTATCTTTATAGAAGTCTAATTTTTTTTTATCCACGTTTTTTTTCATTTTTAAAGCTATCATTTTTACACCTGGCGTATAACGCACACACGTAAATTTTGATCTTATATTTTGTGCTAAAAATGAGCGTTATACGCAGGATTTTACGGTAACTTTTGAAGGTTTGAACTAAATTGTATTCATTTTTCACGTACAAAAATCATCAATTTTCAAAAATTTCTCATGTTGGAAATTGTGTATGCATTTTAATATTATTTTCATTTTTATTGTGTAATTCTAATTAAGTAAATTCAGAATAATACTATAAGGGGTTTTAAGTGACATCCCTTAGATATCATTAAACTAGTAATATATATATATATATATTTTGAAAAATATATATATATTGCAGTAAGTATTTGAAGAATTAAACGTTTTTTACGATTATCAAAAGTTTTGTAAAATAAAATACTTATGAAAACACAAACAATTTATGGGTGAGGCAAGGGAATTTCCTGTTTTGAAAATTCAATAAACACACTACGTGTTTCATTCGACTCTCCACACAACATTGAAACTTTGAATGTACTCAGTTTTAAGCAAACAATGTCTGCTAAACGTTGTTCTCTATTATCAATACACTGATGCAGCTGATTTCGAAAACTCTGTGTCACTTTTTCAAGCATATCGAACGTGATATTGTAAATTTAGGCTCGGGTGTTGTTCCGTAGACCTTCCAGGGTCTTGGAGCAATCTTTCTAAACCTGGCACTTGCGATAAGCACGCATAAAGTATTCAGGAGGGGATAAATCCGTTGAGAGCACAAGCCAGTTAACGTCCCCTCAATCATTCAGGGAAGGCTGCTCTTAAAACACCAAAGGAAACCCTAGAGATGTGGTCTGTGGCCCTATCTTTTTGCAAGTCTTGTAGCCGCATCTTAACATCCCGCATGTTGTCAAGCTCCCTTTTGATTTGTGTGTAAGAAGAATTGTGTGATCATTGTCACATAGGATCTGGATCAGCACACAAACTCGTTCCACAAGTTCAAGTGCTCTAACGGTCTTCGGAGGTCTTTTCCTTTCTTTGGGGACATTCCCCATTGCTTGGAAGGCATCTGTCTACATCGGAACACATTTCCGACCAGGAACATGACCTCATGGAGGAATATCGGAGTGACGACGAAAGGCACGTTGCACTGCAATCACCGACCGACCGTTTGAGAATACGCCTCCACGGCTGCTGCCTCGACCGCAACCTGTTTGGGAACACAAATACCCCACTCCGACCCTTCCACTTAAGCCCTCTTCAGCTTCCTCTCTTCCCTAAGAACATCACTGCAGCATGTTCAAAACAAGAAGTTCTCCCTCCTCATCCCCGAAGAGGTCAAAACTTTGGACACGATGGTTTTCTTGTAATGCATATGGACCTTATCAGTGCTAATTTGATTGATAACCTTAGAAAAATACCTATTTTCAGATTTGAAAAAAAAAATTTACTTTTTTCGACTAATAATAATTTTTATTTTTTTGCCATAAACTCTAATAACAAACTTACAAACTTAATATCTCCTAGTGTTAGAAAGTCAAAAAAAGTAAAGTCACATTTTATCTTAGTGAAAGGATAAATTAATAACATGTGTTTTAATGCATCAAATTCTTCAAAAGTAAATATCGGGAATTATAATTTAGAAATAAATAGTTCTCCAAAGATCATATTTATTCCTTAATATTTCTACCGTCTCTCCAACTCAATGTTTCTTTCTCCAAATAATTCTTACGAAATTAGAAAGAAAAAAGTGCACATTTTTTCCCCAAAAAAACTTGTCAAGAAACTGAGAGATTAATTGTCTCAAAATAAACAGCTAAAAATAGCAACTTCCAGATTGAGGGTGGAGGAACGATAAAAAATAGGGAATGTCTTGAAGAAAAAAAAACCTTTTTTCATTCTTCACTCCCCTGCGATGAATATGATAAATAAAACAACGATTAAAGAAAAAAAAAGGGTGTTTAAGAGATTAAAAAAATGCAGCAAAACTTTATTTTAAAGAATGTTTTAGGAGGCAGCCCCCTCCTTCATCATTACTTCATTATTTCCCCCCCTCTAGAATGTAATAAATTGGCACGTGTCAGTTTCAGAACAGAAATTTCGTTAGGGCATCCACGGAAGAAACGGAACTCTTACGGTTCCAAGAACGTTTTCTTTTTCTACTCAGCGAGGAATCTTATAGGTGACAAATGTAGTTGAAACTGAAACCTTAAGTTTTTAACAGACTTAATCATAAATATATAATGTATTGATTGGAGTGAAAATGATTCTTATTATTATTTTGTAGTTCTTTAGTTATGCATACTATAGAGATTTAAAAAAAATCAAATAGTATTCAGACATTTACATTAACGACTAGGAACAGGTTCAGAGACAAGTTTTTTAAAGATTGATTTTCAGAAAAATTTTACTGTTTTAGTGAATATATTAAATTGGAAGAATCATAACTGTTAACTGAATAACATATTGTAACCCTTGTTTTTGAAAAAAAAATATTAATTTCATAAATATTTAGAAAAATTTTCAATGCTAAGAAAAACAAAATAAATAAAAATACGTGTAATTTTAATTCCATTAATATACTTCTTGATCCATCTGATGTGTCACAAACCTCAGAATAAAAAAAATATTTTTAGAAATAAACCTTTAAAAAACATTCGAATTTGACAGGAATGATTTTTCGTCGAAAATACTTTATGTTCTAAGATAAACATGGCTGTAAGATATTATTCAATGTATCAATTTTAAAACATGTGGTTTATTACACTTTAAAAGGATTTTTGCATTAGTGCTATAAATTCCATTGAGTGTGATTGGGTAGTTTTTGAGGTATTCGTTTTTTTTTTTTTTGGTGCACAAATTATCGTGACAATGTCATTCTTCAAAAAACACATTAAAAATATTTTTATAAGTTAAATAAAATAAATATTAGAAAAACAACTGAAGATTCTCCTGTTTTATATGATATACTTTCTTCTTCCTCAATACTTATATATATGTACTAGCTGTTACCCGCCCGCTTCGCTGGGTATTTCATGATGTTTTTATAAATTTTTACTGCTTATATATATGTATAAATTAGTGATATCTAAGTCCTAGCATTAAGAATTCGATTGTACTGAAAAATATACTTAGACCTGTAACTGTCACCTGTTGATAAATAAAAAGGGCAGAACTCATCTAATTTGTATTTTCTAAAAATTTCTAAAATTGAAGTATAGAATGATGTTTGCTCTTTCGTAACCCAAAAACCAAGTGGATTCCCGCAAAACCAATTTTCGCGGTGGATCTCTACTCCGTAAATTGAACATGCAAGCCGAATTTCAAGTCTAAATCAAACAGAAAAAAACAAAAGTTTTACTATCAATATCCCCGTAATCCCGTTGAGAGCCGTTTTCCAAAATAACCTCTCTTAGCGGATTTCAATTCAACAAAAGAAAAATGCAAACCAGATTTCATTATTATAGTCCTTGTAGCTCGAAAAAAGGATTTATTTTGTGTCAATACGTCCCAGTAACCCTGCACCCCTCCGAAGAACTTGATTTACTTAAAATACATTCTTAGTGCATCCCTATTCAACAAAGAAACATGCTTAAAAAAT